>PVIJ01004768.1:99195-112817 GCA_004024925.1 Scalopus aquaticus
GGCTGGAGGCCGCGCAGGGAGCAGAGGCGCTTGGGGAAGCGGCACTGGCCTCTCGGCCCTGGACGGGCCGACACAGACGGGGGAGCCCCGTGGGGAGGAGACCGTGGCAGCACCGATCTTGGTTTTGATGTTGCTCCTTCGGTCCCAGATGGGCCCCTTCTGCCACCTTCCTGTGGGTCCACGCCAGGAGAGGCCTGAGACGGTGGCAGGTTTCCCGGCCCCAGTAGCTCTGCTTTGGCCACCCCTGTTCACCTGGGCATTGGCCCGCAAGCGGATGGGTAACTTTGGGTGCTTGATTTGGAAATTATGTTCTTTCCCTTTTCTGTATTGCCCACTAATTGTATTAAAGTTCCTTCCCATTAAATGTCTTACAGACTAGAGTATGTTTTGATGTGGCAGATGGCATCTGATAGGCAGAAGCAATTGAGAGCAGGCAGGTTTGGGGGGCTCTGGGGGGTCCCTCTCTCTGCCCTTAACAGTAGGAGAACAAATCTCCATCATTTAGCTTTTCAATATGAAGAAAAAAAATTCTACTTAGTAACCATGGGCTCACACACCAAAAACTTCCCACACCAGGGCACACAAGCCCACCGCTACCCACAAAGCTTCCAGAACTCTCCGTATAAACTAAATTCTACATGACATAGAAATTTCAAAGGGGCAGCAGGAGAGAATATTTTGGGGATGAAGGAGCTGTTCTGCCTCTTGATTTTGGTGGTGGTGAAAAGAATCCATATATTCAAAAAAATTGCACAACTATGCACCCCCAAATTAGTGCCACTTGTAGGGTGGGGAGGCACGCAGAGGGGGCACTCTGGACTACACTGGGGACCCCGGGTGCTCTGGTGGTCGGAGTGCTGGGGGCCGCACTGAAAAGGGGGATCCTGTGATTCTAAAATACAAATAATAATATAAAACAACATTACCTCAAAAAAAATCAGTGAATTTGACATTGTGTTGATTTGTGAGTAATTTTAAATAAACAGACAAAAAAAAAAAACTGTGCCCCTGAGAAGTCGCACGCTGGAGGAGAACCCTGCCCCTTTCTCAAAATCAGACAAATCCTAAAAGCTTGAGGGATGGAAACAAGAGCCTCTTGGGGTCGCTCTACTGCGGACCCTGAAGCGACAGGGTGTGAAGTGCTGGTGGCTCGTCAGACGCTGCTGTTCGCGTCATCTTGACTTTCACCTGAGGCTGCGGACGCGCCCAGCAGATGGAAACCGACGCGGCCGCCCACCCCCGCCCTGCGTCGCCCGCTCTTCAGCTCGGCTGAGGCCGCCCTGCTCCCTGCTCTGGGGGAGAGCCCGGGCAGGATGAGGACAGGCTCTGCCGGCCACACGCCACAGAGCAGGCGCTTCGCAGGCCGAGCTTCTGCTGAGCCCAGACACTGCCCAGTGCTCCCTCCCTGTCTCCTGGAAGCTGCTTTTTTCAGGAAATGCTGCCAATCACCAGGCCGGCGCCGCCCACGTGGCAGCCAATGTTAAGCTTTTCATTTTTATTAAAGATTTATTATTTACGCAACAAGAACTGGGGTGCAGGCCAGAGGCGTGGGGTGGGGAGAGGATTCACCAGAGACAGAGTGGGGAGCCGAACAGGTAGGTCTGCTGAAGTACACTGCTGAGGGGAGCAGCGGGGAGACAGGAGAGGCCTGCTGCGCCCTGTGGGAAGCTCCCTGGCCGGGCATCGAACTCATGCTGCAGTGGCTGGGGAAAGCCTCATAGGCCAGACTTAACCCATTGCACCACCAGGTAGGCCCGATGTGTTAAGCTTTTCAGTGACTAGAAAACGAAGCGATGAGCCAAGGGAGGACCCCACAGACAAAGCCCCAGGCGAACCTCTGCCTTTCAGTTTCTATTTCCCTGTCACCTGTGGACAGCTGAGCGATTCGCCCGGCCCTAGTGCTGGGGAGTGTCTCTCGCCTCGATGCCGTGGCTGTGATCGGGCAGACTGGCATCCCCGAACCCGCAGGCAGACGTCTAGTTATTAGGCAGCAGTCCATAGCTAAGACCATGGTCTGTGCCTCGATATCCACGCCTATGAAAGACAGGTGATCAGCCTGCAGGAACTATGGTTGCACTTACACACACGTGTGCACACCCACATGCATGTGTGTGTATACATGCACATGTGCGCACATGTAAGTACATGTGTGCCCACACGCACGAGTGCATATGCACACATACTTCTGTCTGTAAAGGCTGGCGTCTGTTGTCACGCAGCTGTATGAATAACACAATCGTCTAGATCCAAGTCATTTCAACCAAGGAAAGTTGCCGAGAGAGCAACAGCGGCCTCGGGTCCTTTACAAAACCAAACATTTCAATGAGTGACCTGACAGCGTCGCTCTCCTGAAGCCTCTGGGAGAGACGAGGCAGAGCAGAGAGCGGAGCACAGGTCTGTGGCACACCCGATGGAGGCTGGTCCGGGCGGCCGTGTGTGTGTGTGTGTGTGTGTGTGTGTGTGTGTGTGTGTGTGTCCGATTGGCTGGGCCCCTGTGGATGGCAATAGCAAGTAAGTGTTAATCAGCCCTCAGGTCTCAGGCACCTAGTAAGCATGAGAGAGGCAGATGAATCCTATATTTCTGGATAAAAATCACAGATGCTCATAAAACCATTAGACAAATGACAGCAGATGGCAAGTCTCATTACTTCATATTCAACCTTCTCCTTAGATAACTCTGCTTAATCTCTGGATTTCTTATTCATGGGATGCAACAAATGAAGTAAATACAGCGTCCTTTCTCCTTCCAACAATATAGGTGGAAGTGTTTTCTAAAGAAAATGGCGCTGTACAGATCCAAGATTAGATCTTCTTTAATAGCCACCGCCACACTCCCTAACACATAATGACATTGCAGACAGTACCTCTCACAGGGACACAGTTGTTCCCGTCAGTGATGCAGAAGCGCCGCCTGGGCCAGTGGAGAGAGCGACCTGAAAATGGGGGGGGATCTGCTGACGCCCGTGTGGCAAATGGACACGGGAAATTGAGCCATCAGAATACACCACCCACGTGGAATTCTGGTTTTCAAGCCATTTCGTGACTTTCAATTTCTTCATTCCGATTGCCTTACTCACCCTTTCCTCTACTTACAGCAACTTTACTTTCAATCTTCCTCTATTAGGACCATTCGTTGGAGAATAGATATGTCTAGCAAGTCGTAGCTTTGAATAGCATTTAGCACAATCACAGAATTTAGGTTATTTCAAGCATTTAGAGGGACTAGAGCTGGTTAGAAAAACCCTGCAGCCAATGTAGTTGGAACATCTTGTTGCACACCTCACACCGCCACAGGCCAAGCAGCCACCTCGAAGGACCTCACGTAGTTGTCGCCATAATTCCAAGAGGCAAGAATTATTAATCTCATTTACAGGTTTGGAGTAACAATTTGCTCAAGGTCACACACAGTTTATAGGTGGGGGTCTAGAGATCAATTTGTCTGAACGAAATTACTTACCTCAGGGCCTCCCTGAAGGCCTGGGAGTTAAGTCTCAGCGTTATCACCACCATGGCCTGAGTCGATCCCAGGCGAGGGAGTTCCCACAGGGCGCAGCAGACCTCTCCTGTCTCCCCGCTGCTCCCCTCAGCAGTGGAGTTCAGTGAATCCGCCTGTTCTGCTCCCCACTCTGTCTCTGGGGAACCCCACCCTCTGACCTACACCCCAGTTCCTCTACTAAAAAAAAAATACTTTCTTTCCCCCCAAACTGAGCCTCTTTATCTGCCAGTTGTAGGGAGTTTATTCCTCCGGATACAGCAAAGCTTTGCACAGTTCTGGCTATAGATTTTTCTGATGTGAAACACCTAATGAGGAAAACTTCATGTGTATCATTTGTCTTCAAGAACCGCATCCTGATCCGGGGGACAAGGGTGGGGGGGGTGTCTGAATCTACAGTTTCCTTCTAAATCCTCAAAACTCTTCATTGTTCTCCCCTACGTTATTTTCTTGGGGTTCACATCACCATCAAATGCCTTCCCTTAAAAAGAGAGTCTTAGGACTTCTCTCATGTTGCATCATTTCTTGACTGAACCCCAGAATTCTGCATAACAAACCAGAGGGCCTCTGCCTGAGAGGTGTTCATGCAGATGAAGCAACAATCTCCTCATTTTTAGAGTAACGCTCCCCGACCGTCCTATGGAATGCCTCGGGCGCATCTGCCTGGGAAAGGCAGTGGGGAGGCCACATCGGAGAGCAGACTGAGCTGGTCTGGGGACCGTCGAGGAGGTGCCAGCTGTCACAGATGATCATCCGAAGCGTGTGATGTGATGTTGCTCACGGCCCTGTCAGTTTCTAGCCAAAGACCCGCAGCTCCACGCCCACAGGGTGCAAGGAGGCCACGCGCCCGGCGGATTTCTTGTGTCCCCCACTGCAGCGGCACCTGCATTCCGTTCACAAAGTATCTGCAACGGGGACTGGACGTGCCAGCGGGCACCGTGTGACTGGAGAAGGCCCCCGGAGTGGGGTCGCCTCCCCACCCCTCCTTGCTCCCATTCAACGCCTTTCCCCTTATTCTCGGCTCCTCTTCAGCCTCTCCAGAAAAGCGGTTTGGTTCAAGCCTCTTCGCTCACTCACCTGCCGTTTATTTCCAAGCTCCTTACATCGGGGAGTCCTCTCCCACACCTGAGGACTTGGCCAGGGCCTTGGCCTGGCCGCCACCCCTCAGCAGAAGAGGCTCCCAAATTGCTCCTTCCCCATCCTGATGCCACAAAGTCACATCTGGGAATGGCGCACGAGCTGGAAACGAGCTGATGACTTACACACCGACTTGCTGCCGGCACTAGATGACACCCCTTCAACAAATCTGAAGTCGAACAAACTCCTTTGCATTGAAAAGGACCGCTGTGGAGGACAGAGACCACTCAATATTGGATTTTAAGGACAGTCAATGTCAAAACGGCAATACAGTGGGACCCATTTTTACAGCTCTTCGTTAAACAGAACCCAGTCACGCTCCTAGGGACTCTTACATGGTGAAACCCCGGCGTGAAAGGACCACCATGTAACCAGGGCATCTGCCCCCACGGGTGCCAGTGCATTCTCCTGGTGAGGTGAGTGTCTGATAACTGTGCCCCAGCCAGGCCTGCAGTGGGCGTGTCCTGCTCGATATTAACCGAGAACGCGCTTGTCCTACGCCGGGGTCACTTTTCCAAGTCCACAGCAATGTTCCTATGGAGAAGAAATCTTCTAGAGAGACGTCTAAACAGTTTTCAAACAAAACAACTTTCCAGATAAATCTGGAAATGTGGAAATAAAAAAGATCTCAGCTCCCGGGTTTTAATGCAAACGCTTGTACCTTTTCTTCACCACTTGCAACACGCTGTGCATTTCCTTCTACTAGACATAAAAGACTAACTGAGGAAACAGCTAATAGTCTCTCTTGGTAAATTAGATGCATCAATCTACATATGAAAAAAAGTGATTACATGACTAACCATCACACGAAGCCAAAGTAAACATAGTTTAAATGACCAGAATCCAGATGGGATGGAGTTTACAGTACTTGTGTTCATCCGTTTTGCCAGAAATCATACAGCACACCCCCAAAACCTGGCGTGACGTGCCTCGTGCCCAAATCTACGTGCAATTTATTTCAGCATTGCCAGGTCCTAGACAAACTCCAGCCCCAAACCTCTGTGGGAACCGCCTGGTCTGTAATTTAATTTAGACTTGACTGCACCGAAGTCTCCCTACCTCCAGTCCTTGCTTGGAAATCTCCGCTTCTTCGAAAAATTTTGAAAGCGGAGCCTCCCTGGTGGTGCAAGGGGTTAAGTCTCAGCCTATGAAGCTAGCTCAGCCACTGCAGCAGGAGCTCGATCCCCGGCCAGGGAGCTTCCCACAGGGCGCAGCAGACCTCTCCTGTCTCCCGGCTGCTCCCCTCAGCAGTGGATTTCAGTGGATCCGCTCGTTCTGCTCCCCACTCTGTGTCAGGTGAACCCTCTCACCCTCTGTACCTGTGGCCTACACCCCAGCTCTTGTATGCATAAATTAATAAATCTTTTTTTTTTTTTTAATTTTGAAAGCAAACAAAGTAGAGCACAGCAGCCGAGCTTCTTCCCTAGGAAGCGCCTTTGCGTCGGTGTGTTCACGTTTGGGGCAGTTCTCACCGGGAGCCTTGGTGCTCTGAACTTGCACGTCGCGCTTCCTCCGCGGTCTCTCATGCGGAGCGGAACGGCCAAAACGGGGTCCCCCGGACTAACCAGCTGCTGTCCGCACTGCTGGTTCTGGTTCTTTTGCAGGAACGTCACCCTGTAGATGTATTTCCTGTCCCAAAACCCTCAGAACTGGCCGTCGCGGGTGTGCCCGAGAACGTGCTGCTCCAGGCCGGCTCTGGCGGTGGAAGAGCTCCCGGCAGCTAGAAGGGACCGTGGCCCAGCGGCCCCAGAGCTCAAAGGGCAGCGTCTCTGCCCGGGAGGGAGCGTGTCCCGCAGACCTGACTCCCCGGGGTGTGGCTGGGGCAGCCCCAGGACCGCCCGACCACGCGAGCGGCGCCCCAGCTGCATCCAAAGTCAGGCTGAGCCTGCCCTGAAGGAAGTAGAGGCTTCTGGTGCCGATGGATGCCGAGACCGGTGTGGTCAAAGTGTACCCCGAGCTTCAGGCTCCTGCTGAGCGCTGTGGCTCCCTGCACCCCGCGCCTTGCGGCCCCGCCGCACCTGCAGGGGACTTGCTGGCTCCCGCCACGGGCTCTTCTCTCTTTATTTTATGACCTTATCTGAGTTGCATTGATCGGTGGTTTTAAAATCGGATGTGCTCTGGGCTTCCTGAGCTTGCTTGTTTCGGCCTAACCGGCACAGAAGCAGTGCAGGAAAGGCAGGGAAGAGGAAGCTGCTCTGGAGAGAGAAAGTGAGTCCTTGGAGGGAGACTCTGCTCCGGAAGAAATTTGAGGGACATTTGGCCACGGTCAAGATGACCACACATTTTTCAAACGGGGTGTCAAAGATAAAGAACGAAAAGAGTAAGGGAGAGAGAAGAGGGGTAGGGGTGGGGGCAGAGAGAGAGGGAAAGGCCTTGATTCTTAGCATAATTCTTCACCTATTTTCTTGTTATTGGGAAAGCAAATCGCTCTGATTTGTGTAAGCCCCTAGCAGTCGACTGGACCTATCCAAATTAGCCCCCGTCATCCAACACCAGACTGAGACTCGGGGAGCACATGGGTGCTGTTTAAGCAGTAACCAAGCACAGCTGGGTGGCGAGCCGGAGCTGGTGAGCTGACCCTGGTAACACAGGCTGTATTATGGGATTTCTAGCCCCGACTTAAACATCTGGTTTTGATATGATAATAAATGCGATAATGTACACTAAATACCAGTATTCAAGTAACATAATCCTTCCATCTGACTGAAACAATGAAAGCTTTTCAAATCATTTGACAGACTGACAGAGAGCCAGACACTTAAATTTGTGCACATACAAAAACAACCCTTCTGCATGTGTGTGTGTGTGTGTGTGTGTGTGCGCGCACACACACACACACACACACACACCAACACATGGAGACTGTCAGCTGCCTTTCCAGGAGCTAGCAAGTGTCACCCAACTCCACTGTGCTCTTTTCCGGACACCCCTTTGCTTCGTTGCACTAATTTGCAGGAGACTTGTCTGAGATGGAGAGAAATGTAGAAAAACAACAGTGCTGATTGGACCTGGCAGACACGTGAACCCGTGACCTTTGCTTCATTGGAAGCATCTCATGCAATGCTGCTGAAGTATCCAGCTACTGGTAACTCGGAAAAACAAACTAAATCAGATTACCCTTGTCCTGTTTTGGCTGTATGGGAAAGAGATTCTGTGCTGCAAATCCAGATATAACCATATTGTTCTGCGTGAACTAATTCAGCGCTAGAGACACCACCAAAATCCAGAAATTAAGATCTGAATTAGCACCGTGGAGCTAGACTAGTTGGTGGAACAGCATTTGCTGACCGTTTAGTTTTGGATCTGAGAAGGAAGACAGAATAAGTGGCCTGGAGAACGGGCAGTGTATGTGGAAGCTGTTGGGGGCCGAACCATGTCGGGGGAGCAGAGGGCGGATCAGAATGAGGTTGAGACATGAGGACAAGAATGATGTTGATGGAGGGCGCGTGGGCTTCAGAAAGGGAAGCTTTTGTAACGGTGTCTGCACAATTCATTCCCAATCATGAAACATCTACTGTGCCCTAGCGCTGTGCAGAGAACACAGTTGTGTATGTCACATATAATGACATAAATATGTATAAAATAGAGTGGGAGCAGGGCCCTCCCTGGTGGTGCAGGGGTTAAAGTCTCAGCACTCTCAGGCTACTGCCAGCCACTGTGACCTGAGTTCGATCCCCGGCCAGGGAGCTGACCCACAGGGTACAGCAGACCTCTCCTGTCTCCCCGTTGCTCCCTCAGCAGTGTGTTTCAGTCGATCCGCCTGTTCCGCTCCCCACTCTGTCTCTGGTGAATCTTCTCACCCTGGGACCTCTGGCCTGCACCCAGTTTTTCTATGCAAAAATAAAGTTAAAAATATAAATAAAATGAGAAACTAAGTCTTGTATTCATGGTATCACTGATGCTCCTGGCCTTTAATGAATTGACTGACTAACAAATTGTACTCCTACTGCAGTGCTCAGCCAAGATTGGACAAATGCCTCTGGCTGTCATGGTCCTCTGCATGCTGCTCATTCTTCCAGCAGGAATGAGTCTCGTTCAAAATATGCTTGAACACCAGACATGTTGAGAATTTACTCATTGCCCGTTTGCTCCGATATTTAAGGCCTCGTGAGTCAGGTGGATGGTATTTGAAGGAGTTGGCACCAAACAAAAACCCCAAGTGCTCTTTCCTGGCCTGAGCCAAACCCCAGGCTTTTGAAAGGCGTGAAGACATGCACCCACATTGCTTTGGTTTCCCTTCCTGGGCTGCCCTCCTTCCGGGGCTGGCCAGCGCCACACACAATTCTTGCGACATGAGCCACTTCCACGGAATTTCAAATTCTGCCAAAGACAAGAGAGATTGGAAATTTCGTGAGAACAGTTATTCTTAGGAGGTTTCCATCCTAGATTTTTAACTCGTGTGGCCAAACCTTCCGAGGTTCCAACTGCACTTATTTCCACTCCCATTTCAGCACAGAGACCTCAAAAGTAAAAGTGAATACAATGGTCGATTGGGAAATAGCCCCTGAACCCCAGCCCAAGAGCCCCCTACCTTGGTGGGGACCGATTTGGTCTGCTCCTTGCAACACAAACATTGGGTTTGGATGTCCCCAGCGCAAGTTTGGTTTCTAGATGAGACTTGTTTACATTCTCCCAAATCAAAACAGCCTACCCCAAAGCAACCCTTCGATTATCTTCTATTCTTCTGCTTTGAGCAACTTCAAGAAACAATAATAGCTCCCTGGCTTAGTAAGTGTGGAACCGCTCAGGTTCTTTCTGCAGGCTCAACTCTCAGGTAAACGCTGTATCATAAGACACGCCCTTGACAGCGCCATCGTTCCGTGATACGGCCGCTGCTGGGTCACGCATTTACGTGGAGCTCGGCGACTTATGGCAATAAGCGTTCATGGCTGCCGACTGGCCCAGGGCAGATGATGGCTGCCGTCTCTTTCATGCTTGTTGGGCAGGCGACACTGTGGTCCCAGCCGGGTCAGGTGACAGCGGCTGGAACAGCATAGTCCAGGTCAGCTGAGACAACTGGACCCTCTGTGAGTGTCCTCCTGTGTGTCTTTGTGTGGCCCCCCTGGGCTCCTCCCAGCCTGTTCTCAGACCAACGTGGGTGTTTTCACGAAAGCGGAGGCAAGAGAGGAAACGGAAATGGCCCCTGTTAAGGTCCACTGCTGAAGGACACCTTGGCTTGGGCCAGCATGGATGGAACTGGGGGTACTGTGCTAAGTGAGATGAGTCAGATGGAGAAATAGAAACGCTGGTGTTTTCGCTCACCTGTAGAAGATAAAGGAAGAAGCAAACAAACCCCAAAGAAAACAGAAGAAACCTTTAGATTCACCACAGCGTGGTGATTGCCGCAGGGAAGGAGAATGGGGTGATGGGCAAAGGGGTGGGCTCTGCAGTGGTGGGGACCTAGGCTGCCAGGGCTGGTCACGGCGTGGCGGGTGTGGGGCAGGACACGCGGGTGTCATACTGACCAGCGTTATCTCAATCCCAAAAAGGCCTAGAAAAACACCTGCAGGTCTGACTCACCCCACAGACCCCTCATCTGGAATGACAGGCTTTTCATTTCTGGGGGGGGCAACCTCCACTTATTTTAATCCACATTGACAAATTAGAAGAACGATTTGCAACTAATAAGTAAATAATAAACACAGAAATGACTGCCTCATTCTTAGGACCGAACACACGGTGAAAGGACCCCTAAAGATATTTTCAGAGTTTTTGTGTTTTGAAAGCTTGCATTCTTTCATTCTCTATACGGCGCCCTTGTGGGCACATCCAGAATTCCACTACAGAGTTAGTTGCTCCTTTTTTTCTCAAAGATTTATTTTATTTATTGATGCATACGAGAACTGGGGTGTAGGCCAGAGATGCAGGGGGTGAGAGGATTCACCAGAGACAGAGTGGGGAGCAGAACAGGCAGATTGACTGAAATCCACTGCTGAGGGAGCAGCGGGGAGACAGGAGAGGGCTGCTGTGCCCTGTGGGACGCTCCCTGGCCGGGGATCGAACTCATGCTGCAGTGGCTGGGGACAGCCTGATAGTCCTGAGACTTTAACCCCTGCACCAGCAGGGAGGCCCATTTGTCCCTTATTTTTAAAAGCAACTTACTCTTGACATTTAGTTGCGTTCTAATTTTCCTTTTATCCATATATATATATATATATATATATATATATATATATATGTATAGAGTGCATATGTATGTGTATATAGTGCATATGTATGTGTATATATAGACACACATATATATGGATACACACACACACACATTTCTGTTTTATTTTGATCCCTTTACTTGTTTGATTTCTAGAATGCACTCTTTCCTACAGCATATAGAAAAACTACATTTACAAATAAGTACTTAGACAAAGCCTTGTTCCTCTGAAAGACCCCCATCCACACTGGAGCTTTCTGGATTGCAAGTTTATGGATTCAGCTTCTCCACTTACATCATTGGCTTCGAAGCTCCTTTTGCCTGCTCTGTAGGGAGCCGCCAGGGGGGAAGCCCTTTGAAAATAAAAGATCTGATATTTCTTCTGCTCTGGGAAGACCAGACACCTGATTCTTGGCATTCTGGGGAACACTGTCCCAAAAAAACAACATGGTTTTATGAGTAGTGTTTAGTTTAGCCCAAGGGCACAAGAGTGTTTTCATAGCTTCCTAGAGATGGTCTCCTAGATCAATCTTCAGCACTCTGTTGCAACTTTTACCTGAACATCAGTAAATAAATAAAAATGCCCAATTCGAAGCTCAGCACACATTTTTTTAAAATTTATTTTTATTTATTTATACATACAAGAACCTGAGGTGTAGGCCAGAGGTGTGGGGGGTGAGAAGATTCACCAGAGACAGAATAGGGAGCAGAACAGACAGATCGCCAGAAACACACTGCTGAGGGGAGCAGCGGGCAAGGCAGGTGAGGTCTGCTGTGCCCTGTGGGTCAGCTCCGTGGCTGGGGATCGAACTCAGTCCACAGTGGCTGGCGACAGCTTGATAGCGCTGAGACTTTAACCCCTGCACCACCAAGGAGGCCCCTCAGCATACTTTTCTATTCTATTCTGTAGACACTGCTGTGTGTCTTTCCCTCCCTGATGCAGAGATGCGGAGCTGCGTGTGTGCCAGGCGGACACTAACCCTGTCTGGACATGCACATTCTGTTGCCTGGTGCAGCTCTCACGCCCTTGTCAACTTTCTCTTGATCTCACCTGTTTCTCAGCCACGCCTCAAGTTGCTCCCCCTCAGCCACTGACTCTGAGATCTACCTGTGGGCCTGATGACGATTATTTCCCGGGACCAAACAAACAGCATGTCTGAAGCCTCTGGTCCAGAAGCAGGTGTCACATGGAGCGGAATCTGCCACCTGAGCTGCCCCAGGGACCCAGAGATGGAAACTCCCGCACGTAGGGGCGTCAACACCCACGAGGAAAGCTCTGACCGGCCGGGGCAGAAGATGGCAGAGACTGGCAGGTAAATAAACGCCACTCATTCTCCCCTCCTCGGGCAGTAGGCACGCAGAATTCTGCCAGGCTCTTCACGCAAGCAGCATTGCCACACAGGCCAACCAGGGGCACAGCTGGCGGAAAGCACTGCCCCTTTGCGGCTCTTTGTGAAGTGGTGGTCAGCGTGGAACAGGTCACGTGGCACTTGCTGCCACTGTCCTCAGCCACTTTTCCTTTTGCCTTATTCAGTGACCCTGGGATTCTCCTCCCATAAGGCATCAGCACGCCTGCCTGTGTCAGCTCGATTTTCAATGAGGGGAAGGCACCTGTGTGTGTGTGTGCACGCGTGCGTGAGTGTGCGTGGGTGTGTACATACAGTTATATAGGTACATATAGTACTATCGAGATATGCATCACACACATGCATACATATACTATATAGATGTGCAGATATACAGATGTGCAGATATGTAGCAGACAGACTTACAAATGACATGACATACTATATAGGGTTGCTTATTGCCCTTGGCTACTACAGACAAAATGCCAACTCCTCGAGTACTGTGCAGTGACTTTAGGAAGCAAGATACTAATACAGAGAATTTACCAACTCTGGAGTTTTAGTTTTACTTATTTATTTATTTATTTATTTATTTATGCATACAAGCTGAGGTACACAGAGGCGTGGGGCAGTGAGAAGGTTCACCAGAGACAGAGTGGGGAGCAGCGCGGACAGATCGACAGAAATACGCTGCTGAGGGGAGCAGCGGGCGAGGCAGGAGAGGTCTGCTGCTCTCTGTGGGAATCTCCCCAGCTGGGCGTCCTGGCTGTTGACAGCTCCACAGCGCAGCTCTTAACCACTGCGCCACCAGGGAGGCCCAATTCCAGAGTTTTAGAGGGATTTCAATGGTTTTGTTATTCTCGGCTTGGTTAAAATAAAAAGCTTTACAAAGCTTTACACAGAGTTATAAATGGGAACTTTGTAAAATATCAACCGTGAACATGGAGAATGATTGGTAAAAACGTTGATCCTTTACGAAAGTAGGATTTCAAACTCTTGCGGTTGTAACTAAACGAGAGGAGTCATTTAAATATCACGGGCCTGAGGTCCAAACTGCTCTAGCGGCTCTGTTTTAGCAGAAGCTAATAAAATGGCGATTCCTCAGACTGCTAAACATGGAGCTTCCATACGACCCAGCAATCCCACTTTTGGGAATTTACCCAAAGGATACCAAAACACTAATCCAAAAGGATACATGCACCCGTATGTTCATTGCAGCGCTGTTCACAATAGCAAAGGTATGGAAGCAACCCAGATGTCCAAAAATAGATGATTGGATCCAGAAGATGTGGTACATATACACCATGGAGTACTATTCAGCATGGAAAGAAGATAAACACATGCAATTTGCAGCGACATGGATGGAATTAGAGGGGATCATACTCAGTGAAATAAGCCAGAAAGAAAGAGAAAAATATCGAATGGTTTCACTTATAACAGGACTATAGGGAGGCCGGGTGGGAGAGAGACAATCAGTGGGGGGGGAGGGGGGGGAGGA
>PVIJ01004769.1:0-112704 GCA_004024925.1 Scalopus aquaticus
CGAATGGTTTCACTTATAACACGACTATAAGGAAACCAAATAGGAGAGAGACACTCAGCGGGTGGAGGTGGGGGGGTGGGGGAGGGGAGGAAAAGGGCACAAAATGGAATAGAAAAGAACACAAGGGACCATGGAGATGGATCACGGGTGAATTGGTGGTGGGCTACCCAAGGGGAATACAAAATGCAAAAGACATAAATAACAATAAAAATATATATTTATAAAAAAAAAAAAGGAATGCATTTCAGTAGATCCACCTGTTTTGCTCACCATTCTGTCTCTGGTGAATCCTCTCTTTTTCCCCCCCTCCCCCCAGTTCTTCTACACCAAAGTAAATAAATATAAACCTTAAAAAAAGCAACTCTTGAAAACTGACCACTGATTGGAACTTTTTTTTTGGGGGGGATGGGATGGTGAGATAAGGGTAAGAAAAGAGGGAAAAGGGAGAACAATCGACTATGATGATGGACTATGGATGATTTCCTTGGTGTGAGCACTGCAGTGGCAATACCTAATGAGTGGTATCCTAACATTACCAAATTAAAAATAAATTTAAAATTTAGTAATAAAATAGAATCCATGTAAAATGTTTAGCCCAGTACTTACTACATAATGAAATCAAATTTGTTAGCTCTTAAGAAAAACACTAAGAACAGACGATTTTAAATTAATTTTACTTTCTGGACCAAAAAACACAATTAGGATTAATTCTTTCCTTGAGGATCTTCTATTCTATTGCCATACTCATTTGTCTGCACATCTTATATCTTTTCTAAAGTAAATCTAAACATCTCAAAAGAATTTAGGTAGGATTACTATAATGTTACCTAAAGTGATTATTATGTAAAATTCACCAAGTATCTCATCAAGATGTCTCATTTTTAATTATATAGCTGCAAATTGAAATAAAAATTGTAAGTAATTTGAATTGTTGCAAAGAATGTCCTTACTTAGCATAGATGAAAAATGAAGATATGGAATTCTTGCCAAAAGTTTTCCCTCTACACATTTTTAAAAATATATAAACAACAGTAATAATATTATTGTAATTTACCTCAACAAAATTCTGTATTAATTTCAAAAATTGAGCTTATTTCAGTTCTTCACAAGTCAAATCCTATATTTTTATCAACTGATATTCTTCTAATAGTTCTACAGTGTACCAACTAAATGCTAGATTTTAGCAGGATTTGTATACCTGATATTTGTATACCTGATATTATCTAACTGAAATAGATAATACTGAATTTATAATTATTTTCTGTAATATGATCACAGAAAATAATTGTAATCATACATTCTATAATCATCTAACACCAAAAATAGAAATAAAAACAAAGCATATCTTTCTTTAAGACCTTAATAATGATAGCCTTTACTGTTATTATCTTGTCCTTGGTGAATTGTTTGGAGTTTGTATCAATATTTTTTTTAATCTTAAATTGTATGTGCTTATTTGGGTGTAAGCAACATTTTATAATCAACAAGTAAATCTTCCTTTTATGAAGAATCTGTAGTTGAAGGAATTTTATTTAACCTGTTTAAATTGTGAACCTGATGGGAGCAATTTTTTGGCTAAATTTCATTGTTTTGATCATTGGTTAAGTCTTCTGTAAATAAAGAATTTATAATATCTGAATTATAAATGTTATATGAGTGCTGCTGGAGAGAAATTTGCTTACTTTTATTGTCTCCAATTTTAAAAAAATTGGACAGCTTTTTTTAAGATTCTTATATTTACTCTGAATGAGATTCTAAGGGATGTAAAGAGTAAACAGTAATTGCATTCAGAATATATACAATTTAAATACCTACTTATCACAAATTAATGGAAAATTAACAAGTGACATTACTTTCCTTCATTTTCAAAGAAAGTCATTTGCTTTCTAAAGTATTAACAAATTTTAAGACTTTCAAATATATCCAAATTATGATTAAATATTATAATTTTAAATAAAACTTAAATACATATGAAAATTTCATTTTTTAATTTTAAAAGTTAAGCTAAAATGTAATACCTTCATAAAAACAAGATTATTAGCTAAATCTAGCACTAGAATGACATCTCATGATTTAGAGAATTAGTATTCTACTTCCTCTGTTATTTTTAGCCTTATAAAATACAAGTTTAAGAGGACTTTCAATTTTTCTTAGAAATTTTTTTCAGTGCTATTATGTTCATTTAATACCAGTTTACTTTTTACTTCTTGACCTACAAATTGAAACAAAAAGAGATGCAAGAGAGAAGACACAGGACTACTGACAAATCAATCTTCCCTATACAGAAATACATTGTACTCACACCTATCTAAGCAAAAAGAGCTGATAATTCACTTTTTACATGCATGTATTTCTAATAACAAATCTCCCTATCTTTTAAAGAAGTATCATCTCCAACACTGGCAGTGGTGCAATACTCAAACTTTCAGTTGATTTTGGTACCAGGGTTAGTTGAAGAAAATAAAACAAACTTTTGTTTTGAGCAAGGACAGTGCTAATGATGAGTGCACAGTGTTATTGTTGAGAAACAGATTTCAAATGACAGAAAGAGCCATTGGATCTATAAAATGGATTTGTAATAACACAAGTGAAAAGTTATAAAACTTGGGCTTCCAGAACAAGGGTCTTTTGTTTGAATAAAAATATTGCTTCTCTATGCAGACTTCAAAGAAACAAAGTTTTATTACTATTATGTTTGTACATCTAATGTTTCATAGAATTTTTAATTTTATAAACTGAAAGATTGCCTTCTTCCTTCAAAACCAGATAGAAAAGAGTAAATGCATTAATGAAAATGTAATATCCATCTCTAAATAGCATTTCTAGTTAGAGATGCAAGTATGTGTGTGTGTGTATGATAGGTGATTGATAGATAAGGAAACTTAAATTTGCTCCATTTAACATTTTGCTGTTCTGGATCTTGAAGTACCTCTGTGTGCATAAAGAGTGGTGTCTGTAGGCAAATGTGTGGTTATGATTAATAATTAAGTTGCACTTTACCATAGTAAAGAATGGTTTGATCTGAGCAGTTAAACTGGTGTAGATGATAATCTACAAAGCTTATCAAATACCAGCAACTCATTGTTAGATAATATGTTTATAGATTATTTGAAAGGTGTTTGGCAAATCAGTTGAAGACTGCAATGAGTTGTCATTCAGGATTTTCATCTGTCCAAATTTATTTAATTACAAATTACCAGTATTTGTGACTGGTGTCTTTATTTTTTGTCTAGGAAATAAAAGAACTATTTCTCCTTCCAGCAATATAAGGAACTAGAAAATTGAAATATAAGGATATGGAGTCTTAGATGCAATATAGGTCGAAATTCATCATCTCTGCAGAATTAAGGCTGCTACAGGGGGCTGGAGGGCAGGGTTGGGAACAAAGGATAAGGGAGGGGGCTCAATAACCTAGGATGAAGTATTATGGGTGCTATGATGGTGGAGGTAGTACGATAACATAAGTCTGAGAAGGTGTGAATTTATCCCTGAATCATGTACAGTGTTGTGAACCAGTGCTACCTCAATAAATAAAAAAAAAAAAAAATCATAGTTTTTCAAAGTAACTCAATGTGGATTGGCCTGTTGACATCTTCTCTGTGTGTTATCAAGATTTTTTTTTCAATTCTTTGTTGCACATAAAATTATCACAGTCTTTACTTCATTAGATAACACAGTGGCATTGTAAATATAGATACTATATATTTTTAAAGATTTATTTATTTATGCATACAAGAGCTGGGGTGTAAGCCAGAGGCATGGGGGTGATGAGAGGCTTCACCAGAGACAGAGTGGGGAGCAGAACAGAGAGACTGACTGAATGCTGAGGGGAACAGCGGATGAGACTAGAGAGGTTTGCTGCGCCATGTGGGAAGCTCCCTGGTTGGGGATCGAACTTGTCCTGCAGTGGCTGTGATAGCTTCATAGTCTGATACTTAACCCTTTGCGCCACCAGGGAGGCCCCCAATATAGATATTCAGACAAAAACAAGTGACTCATATACAAAGATCTATATATAACCAGTTCATTTAAACTTCACTGCAAATATCCCTGCAAAATATTTGCTAGTCCATCTTAATTTTAGATGGATAGCAAAGTACTCAGGCAGCCATGTGGCTTGGCTGGAGTTCACAGCTAGTCATCACAGGATTCAGAACACAATGTTGACCAATACATGTTTTCCTTCCACTCTATTAGCTGAATATCTGATAAGAAAGACTAACTCACTTAAAAGTCTAAAGAAATTTTTTCTTGTTATTCTGAGTTAAATAGTATTTTTTTGTTTTTCCATGAGCTCTTCAATATATTTTCATCTTTGCTATGAATTTTGGAAAAAGATAGTATTTTCCAAAAGTAGCTACAATAGTTGACTCCTATCCTGATCCTGCATACTTTTTTCCAACATGACTTTTGGTACTTTCCCCAATAAGAGGTGTAATCTAGGCTACCTCACTTGGATTCTGTAAGGGGTTGTGACTCTTCCAGAAGTGATGTTAATGCTACTTCCTCATCTACATTCGAAAGGAAAAAAAACAAAAACAGAGCAGTTTCTACTTGCTTCTCATGGTGTGTTTGCTCTTGGAACCTGGCCACCATGCTTTGAGGAAGAACAATCATTCCGTGGAGACAAACCAAGGCCCACACCACCAACAGAGTTTCCAGCTGAAAGCCAGCACCACTTGCCAGCTATGTGAGTGAGCCATCTTGGATGTGCAGCCTCTGACCCCAGTTTGGCTGCAGCTGCACCAGATGATGGCATCCAGAGCAATGATAATTGTCCCTATTGAGACCTACCCAAATTGACTATTTCTGAGCAGAATAAATTATTGTTATTTAAGTCACTACGCTTTGGGGTGGTTTGTTTTGCGGCAAAAATAACTCAAAACAGTTACCTAAGCTACAATTTTCTCCAAGGACAGTTTCAAATTCTATATATCCAAAGTAAAACAGCAAAATGGTTTAATGGATATTTATAAGGGTATTTGCTCACATTCAGAAATACTCATCGAAGATGTGACTGTCTTTGTCTTAACTACTCTAAAATAAAATATACTCTAACAATGTGTAATTAGCTCATTAACTCATCAAAAGATTTTCTCCTATTGAGTGAGAATGCATTTTAAAAGATTACATTTTCATTAGAGAAATTTTTTAAATCTCTGATTTAGCAGGAAAATTCAAAGCTTAAAAGCATTGGTTGTATTCATGAAGCACTTTTCTTTTTAATTGTTAGAGAATTTCAAAATCCCTTGTGGAACACATGGCAAAACAAGCTGATTAAGAGGCTTAGTATTATTTTTAAATTCCTTAATTGCCATTTAATGAAATAGGGAACTCTGACTTCCACGCTACAAATAAAATGGTTACTCTGCAAGGAATGAATTGCTGGTTGCTTTGACCTTGCAGAGCAAGCTGGGTTTAAAGAAGCCACATAATACATTTCTACAATGATGGTGTAGGGACTGAAAGCCATATTACTGGAAATGTGCATGTTAGCATTTATATCCCTTTTATAATTGCTGAAATAATGGGCAACATACATTAAGAAACGTCTGGGTATTCCACCGGGTGCTCTGATTGCAGTCAAACTACATATATGAACACCTCTTAATTGCCAAAGTAATTTCTAAGGAACTAAAAACACAGTTCATTTGCTTTTCACCCTGCCCTTGGGAACCTACAATTTTGCTTCATTACAACCACTCAACCTTTAGCCCTCATCCACTTCAAAATGGTTTGCAGTGTTTTATATATAATAAAACAGCACCCACATGCAACCATGCACAGACCTGTTATTTTTGTGAGCACCACTGCTTCTAAGTTTGGAATTAACTAAGATTGAAGGCAAGAATTTAACCAATATCAATGCATATTTGTATGTGCCTACTTTAAATACATATATATCCCTTCCTATTTAGGAAATATATTTTCTCTGGCAGATCTGTGAGGGCAAATGCATCTGAGAAGAGAAACTATGTTAGTGTCTGTTTTGTTCACTGCAACAGCTAATCAAATCAACTAGCTAGATAAGAAAATAGAATTTAAGGAACACACACTATAGCATGCATTTCTAATCCTTATGCTAAAACTCTAATTTCTATGGCAATTTTACCTTTATATTAAAAAAGTATATCATGCCATCTATATTTATATATGTAGACACAAAAACATATATATACACATGCACACCATTATATAAATATATAAATGTTACCTATTAACATAGGTATGTAAACACACATATACATGCACATATATGTGCACATGTACATGGCTATACATGTATACTCATAACATTATTGTGTGATGTTGATACCATTGATGTAAATATAATGCTACTATATATTTTCTGCATATATATTTAGCATGCATCATATATATACTTAATATGATCACATTTAAAAAATTCCTTATATTTATCTTTTATTCACTTTATCCTTTTTTCCGTTATTCTCATATTTTGTGTTTTGTTTTCATCTGTCTGGTTTTTCTGTTACAGTATACATCACTTCCTTCCTGTATGTGTTAATTGCTTATTTATGAGTTACTGTCCAGAATCAATTACCTGCTTTTCAGATAATAGTACCCATATTTGTATTTCCCTGTTCACTCTTAGTTCATGCATTTCAGGGGAAGATAACAGACTTGAGGGTTGGTCACCCAAAGTTGCTGATTCAATCAATATAAATAATTCCTGTAGCCACTGATTAGTTTGAGTTGCGGTTGTTACGTATATTTGTAACAATTATCTGAGAAAACATACAGATTCTCTCAGAAATATTTGTTTTCGTTCTATTGATTTTGTTAAGCTGGTTGTGATAACTGGTGACCATCAGCATGAGGACACCATGACAAAGTCAAGATAGACAAAGAAAGAAATGAAAAGAGATGTTTAATAGTATAGTTAAGTATTTGGATCTAACATGATTTAGATTATTTTTTATGGATCTTTCAGTTACATAAAGCAACTCCTCTTACTTCCCCTTACACAAACATATTCTCTGTTGTTAAGTCAAATTCAGTTGGGTTTCTCTTATCTGCAACTAAAAATATTCTATTGTAGATTTCTACAATATTCTATTGTAGAAATTGTAGATTTTTTTCCTGTTCTTACATTTCTGTAATTTGAGATCTCTGTTTGTTGTCTAGTGTACCCAGCCAAGAATCTATTAAATTCTATTCAGTTTACATTTCTCATTTTCCTCAATTTGATGTGGTGTTGTTTTCCCTATATTGCTGAATAGTCCTTTCATTACTCTGTAACTAGCTCTTGTTTTTTTGGCTTCATTTATTCTTTAGCCAGATCTGATAAAAACTGGTTCTTCTCTAAGCTATCTTAGATAACTTATAAGCGGAGTAGAGATCCTTAGTAAACTTAGCATGTTTGGATAACTTCTACCCAAAAAAAGGAGAAATTCTATACTTCTCTTATGTTGTTCAAGGGAAACTATAGCCACTGGTTTCTATTTTTTTGTGATATTTTGCTTCTGTACCTTCATCATTTGCTTTTAGAAACTAGTCCAATCCAGAAATAATTAAGTGCAGAATCTTTTGAAAACAGAAAATTATTTTCAAATATATGTGCAAATTAAGAGAAATTAGGGCATACTAATAATTGACAGTATGTAATAAACAGTTGCATTCCATATATTACGTACATGAAATATAGATAAAATATGGATAATAATATATGATACGGAATGTTTTTACAATTGATTGCATCTGCTCACATTGAAAAGTCTGTTAAAGAAAATTTCTTTCAAAATGTCTTTTTTCCTTTCTATGATTTATTTCCAGTTTGACTCCTTTATGATCGAAGAAGAAGGCTGGTACGATTTTGATCTTAGTGTATATGTTGAGGTTTCTTTTGTGGCCTAATATGTGATCAATCCTGGAGTATGTTCCATGTGCACTTGAGAAAAATGTGTATTCAATTTTTCGGGGGTGAAGTGATCGATAGATATCTGTTAATCCCATGTGGTCTAGGTCCTTATTTAGAACTTTAATGTTCTTGGTTACTTTGTCTTCTTCATTTGTCTAATAGAGAAAGTGGGGTGTTGAGATCTCCTACTATGTATGTATTTTCTTTAATGTCTGTTTTCAGGGATGATAATAATTGTCTGATATATTTTGGTGCTCCTTCATTTGGGGAGTATATGTTGATGATTGTTATATCCTCCTGTTTTATTGTTCCCTTTATCATGATGAAGTGGCCAGATTTGTCTTTTTTTACCTTCTTAAGTTTGAAGTCTATTTTATCTGATATAAGTATAGCTGTTCCTGCCTTCTTTCTTGGTCCATTTACTTGTAGGATTGTTTTCCATCCTTTAACTATTAATCTCTGTTTATCTTTCACAATTAAGTGTGTTTCTTGTAGACAGCAGAAGGTTGGGTTCTGTTTTTTGATCCATCTTGCTATGATGTGTCTTTTAATTGGTGTGTTTAGTCCATTTACATTTAGAGTTAATATGATAGACTGTCATCCATATTTTTTGTTTGTTTGTTTGTTTACTCTTTTATGGTTCTACTTCTTACCTTATTCTGTGTTTCCTGGTCTTTCTTCTGTTGGTTTTGTCTTCATGACTTCTTCTAATATTCTTTGGAGTGGGGGTTTGGTAGTGATGAATTTCTGTAGTTTCTGTTTGTCAGAAAAGGTCCATGTTTTTTCTCCATAAAGGAATGAGAGCTTTTCAGGGTAGAGTATTCTTGGTTGACATTTGTTGGCATGTAGTGTGTTATATATGTCCCTCCAATCTCTTCTTGCCTGTAGTGTTTCTTCAGAGAAATCTGATGTCAGCCTGATCGGCTTTCCTTTATAGGTTATTTGTTTCTTTGCCCTCATCATTTTCAATATATTTTCCTTGTCTTGAATTCTCGATAGTTTTACTATCATATGTCTTGCAGTTTTTTTTCTTTCGTTGTAATAATATGGAGATCGTCTGGCTTCCTGCATGTCAATTTTTGTTTCCTTTTTCATGTTTGGGAAGTTCTCTTCAGTTATCTCCTTGAGAAGTTTCTCTGTTCCTTTCAAATGTCATTGAAATGAACTATATTTATAAAACCGAATTAAGTGTAAAACAAAGAATGATATATAAATGGCAACAGACATGTTATTATCATGTTTAAATGACAATCAAGATTCATTATCCTTCAAATAAGAATTGACCTTACCTTTCCCTGATCACAATTATCATTTTGGGTCCAAAACATTCATCTAAATTCAAAGAGTGCTTATAAATAAATGTGTAATTATAGCTGATGGTGACAAGTTTCACAGATCATCTGGGAAACATCCAAACTTCCAGATGATTTTTGATGGTTATTCAACTGTAAAGGGTCAAGAAGTTCAATTTGACAAACATTTTAAGGCACCTTATTATGCTGTGGAAATTAAAATGTTGTATATCACATACTCCTTTGGTTAAAGTTAGTCTACTTATGTTACCCTGTGATAAGTATTATGATGGACTTGGCAGAAGTTACTAATGGTAAGACAAATTAAGCTATATTTCACTATTTTTGAGGAAGTTAACGAAAAATACCACATAACTAACTAATAACTGAATAAAACCAAGAGTGTATGCTAAATTCTGTTTGATGAGGGGGAAGTTATTTAAAACAGTCCAGGAAAATGGAAGGAATGTACATTGAAGCACATTGACAAAGATACTTTGTTTGACCACCTTTCAGTCAAATTCTTCTGAACTTCATTTCCACTATATCTGGAACTGAACCTATTTCCTTTGACCCGGCTAGCTCAGTTTTACCAAGTATGCCGCTAAGTCCCTTTAGCAAGAATCTTCCCAGCCTTCATACCCAATGACCTTGATAGCTAATCAGTTTTCTTATCCCTTAAACTTCGACATGAAATCCTTACCTGCTCTTAGCAAGAATCTTGTTAGTCCAGTTTGGCAAAAACCACCTTGCCCTTGATATCTCCTCTTAGCGATTTTCCATCCACTGACTGACTCCTCATGCTCTCAGTGGCTACAAAATCCTTAGCTACATTTCTTGTATCTAGAGTTGGTCTCAATTACTCTCCCTACTGCAGTACCTCCACTGCAATAGTCCTGAATAGCTTTCTATGTCATTGTAACAAGTGTCAGAAGATTGTTTCTTTAATGATATGATACACCTGAAGATCTTTATTCAGTACGACTGAAAAATTGAAAAGATAGAAACTATTCCTGTGCTTAAGGAGCTTGAAGTGTGTTTTAAGAGACTGGTAGATAAATATTAGGAATACCACAGACAAAATGAAGTGCAAAGTAAAATCATAGATAAATATTTTTAGGCTCTGGGAAGCCATTTCATTCTAATTTGATAGGAATTTGGGAGACCTCAAGGGAAAAGAAACATTTTAACAAACCATCAGGGAAGAAAAACATGTCAATAAACAAGAGATGGAAGTGACAGTGGGGAAATGTATTCCAGGCAGAGGGAAATAGGTATTTTAAGCCATTGAGTCTTAAAAGCTTAGAGACGGATGGGAAACTGAATGCAATCAGTCTGCAGTAGATGTTACAAGTAAGTTTTCAATTTGGAAAATAGTGTGGGAAAATTCAGCTAAGAATTTGTTTAAAGATGATCGATTTGATGCAGATGTCTATCATTCCCTAAAAAAAGTCTCACATATGTGACATAAGTGACAGGATAACATATATTCATGGTGTAGAGAATGAATAAAGAGGTGACAGTAAAAATATTTTGAAAAATAGAAATGAATGAATGATAACTGATTTCACATATAAAAAAAAAAACTAATCCTAAAGACCATTAAGAAAGAAAGAACTATTCAAAAATCCAGAAGATTTAGGAAATAGTAGCACTGGTTACTGCTTGAAATGAGGCTGTTCTCCAGAGCAAAATTCAACAGTACTGAAAAGGAGAACACATATTCAGGTTCCCTACAACATATACACAAAGCCCAGTATATATTTTTCCACTATACATACATGCAACACATATATATTTACATATGCATGTGTTTTATGTATGTATGTATGTATGTATGTATGTATACACACACATATATATAAAACAGGTGTATGTGAAGGACATAAAGCAGACAAATGAGCCTATAATAAAAAAATAGAGTGCTTAATAAAAACAAATGACATGTAATTGAGATGTTAAAATCAGCAAACAAGGATTTTTCAACTCAGACATAAATATATACAAGTTGATAAAGGAAAAAATGTACATGATAAATAAAAATATGAGAAAGAAAATGTGCCTCATTCTCTGCAATAGAAATGTAAATTTGAGAGAAGTTAAAAGTACATCATCTGGAGTGAAAAAGAATGTGATTACCAGAAGGCTAGTGGAGAGGGAGGGAGAGAGAGAGAGAGATGGAGAGAGAGGGAGGGAGGGAAGGAGGGAAGGAGAATTGAAGATACAGAATTAGAAATGATCCAACTTAAATTAAAAAAAAAAAACAACTAGTAGCAGACTGCCAGAATTCTGTGAGAGATTATTAAGTTGTAAATGACTTGAAGAGTAAATGATTAGATACACCAAAGTATCTGAACAAATAATTATTAAAATTCCTATTATTTTAAAAAGTATTCAAAAACAACATGCTTAATACACTCAAGCAAGAAAACAGTCAACTGACAGCCAAACACTAAAGACAAAGAAATATGACACATTTTAACTACCAAGGACATAATTATAAAGCTTGATATATAATCATACATCACAAGAAAGACTCAAATTCAAAGTAACAACAAATGATTCCGTTACCATCCAAATAAAATATTTGCACTTGAGCCCTCATCTCAGTCTTTTACTAGAATATAGACCCAGGCAATTTCAGTAGATGTTACTATTCTAACATTCAGATCTTTTGTATTTCTTTTACTGATCCTCTGCTTCCTTCCTCCTACTAATTGTATGCATTTGTTCATTTGTTTCTGTGTCTATACCTGTTCCCCCCCACCCCAGGATACTTGCCTTAGGCTATTAAGCATCCTTTTCTGGAAATGTCTTAATAAATCACTTGCACAGAACTTTTCTATCATTATTTTCTTCAAGTGAATACTCAGATAACGATCTTCTCTACTTTTCCTCTAGTTAACTGACCATCATTTCCATTATTTATCATACATATTATTTAAAAAATTTTAACAAATTTTCCCAACTTAATTGGTTATTTTGATAGTGTGTGGAAATACCTAGGTGTACAATATTTCTGGGATGATATTTATTTTGGATTGCTTAATCTTTATCTTGATATGGTCATTCAATCTCTTGTGACATTTTACATAGTTTCTGACAGCTTTTTTTCTATTCGATATTCATTTTGAAATGGGCGGTTATGGATCAATTTATCAAAAACAGAGTGAGAAAACACTGAAGTAAATGAAATGGGGCAGAAAACAACTCCAGTGCACAATTTTGATTTGAGAAATTTTAAGAAATCATGAGAAAAATCAAGATTTGGGTGATTATAACGATACAAATGCTTACGATTGTCACTAACCAACTTAAGTGAACTCTGTACAAGTTTATTCAAATGGGAAATTCAGATAAATGTATTAGTTAAGATTACAACTCGAAGAGGTCTTACAACAATGACAATGCAAGTACCATCTTTAAATGCTTTTGTACTTCAATTAATAACAAAGGAGTGATGGTTCCAGAATTTTATTTAATTCAAATGTCATTTTTTCTTTTTTTCTTTTTAAGACTTATTTTTGTTATTCATTAATCCTGAAAAGATTGCAACATTGAAATTTCTATTAAAATACGTAATAATGTAAAAAGGTTCCTGGATATTTTATACACATGGCAGAGATTTTGACTTACTTTCAAATTAATGTTAAATACTTGTAGAAGTGTAAAAATTTGTTTTGGCAAAAGAAAAAAAAATAAATAAAATACATGCTGTCCATAAATTTTAACCAGCTATCTCTTTAGAATACCAATATCACTTATACCTGAAAAAAGTGACAGGAGGAAATAATTAATAAGGCACTGTCACATCAGCTTGTAATTTATCAGATTTCAGTTAACCTCTTATTATTTTAACAGTAGGACTATAATCATATTAAGAAAAAAAATTATGACCTCGGCAATCATGGTAAACATGCAGTTTTCATTTTTACATTGTATGTTCAGATCAGATTCTAATGTTAAGATGGTAAATTGTATACATCTGTCCTAACATCTGCTTTGTAAACATATTTGCCAAATTCCAAATTCTTCATAATTATCTAAGAAGGAAATCCAAAATTATGTAAATAGTCATACATACATTGATCCTGTGGTTATGATAACAAGAATGTAAAACACATTAAAAAAAAAACAAAACAAAACAGGTGTTAAAGTAGTTAAGTGTTTGAAAGGAATTCTGATGTACAAAGCCCATAAGAATGGTATTGTTCACTGAAAGACTTCAGGCGTATGATATAGACATGCTCATGACATATTGCATAAAGGCAATAATATAACTAGGTATTTTCCCTGAGAAGCAGGTAATATTAAACCAAGAAGAAGGTCATTGGGAACACCTTTCGAAGTCTTTAGTCTTTTAAACATAAACATTTGGAGGGGAAAGAAAGAAAACAGCATGATTTTTTTTTTCTTTGTTTTTGTTTTTTATTCCATTCTTGAAGGTCTGTCAACCAAAGCAGTCCTCAAATTGTCTTGGCATTAGCAAAGACTTAGTAATTCATCTAATTTCCTTTATCCAGCTCTGGATTCACTAACAAAGGTAGGATAAACTGAGTGGAAGTACGAATTCATTCAAAGTTAGTTCTCAATCTGAACTTTAGGAAATGGTAAAATATTTGGCTTTGGAAACGATGAATGACACTTTAAGGAAAAAAAATAGATCTTCATCAGTCATAAAATACTAAGAATCTGGTCATTATATTTCTACCAGATAATTATAAAAATATATTATGCATTTTAAAGTTTATTATCTGTATTTGACACATTCAAGGAAAATAAAAGCTATCATGGGGTAACTAGAAAAGAAATTGGAAAAATCAAGAGAAAACTAAGTTGCTCTGAATAATAAAAGGAGAGCAGTGACTGGAGAGGAAATGATGGAAACAGGAAATAGATGTTGAGATTCTGATGACAGATTGCCAGAGAGACTGGAACGATTTGTGAGAAAGTCTTGCTCTATGAGATGAAATGTAATCTCCAAGTCACACTTCCAGGAAACTTCAGTGAAGTCTTTGTTTTCTATCAATACATTCAAAGGGTTTTTAAATGCAAAGATATGCTAAGATTATTCTTAATCTTCTTAAATTGCTGTAAGAGTTTCTTTCAGCTTGATACCAAAATTGTTTAAATCAGCATTTGAAAGAAACCAGAGGTCCTGTAAAATCAGATTTGTCAATTTGGGGGGTTTATCCTGTTGCAGATGAGGGCTTTCAGATACCCGTGCTATGTTCTTTCCAATTGTGAAAATCTACAAAAATTTCTCAGAAGATAGCAGATTAGATGTTAAGCTTAATTTAGTCTCTGTCAACTCACAATTTTGTAAGAAATTATTTATGGAATAAGAAGAGGTATTAGGCAAACATGCTTGGAAATAGGGTCCACTAGGCTGCTGATAAAACTGAAGACATAAAATGCACTTGAAAGCATTTGTATATGCCACATAATACTGACATGAGCTGTTTTCAGGAAGTTCAGTGTCAGGGATGACCCTGGAAAATATGGCAAAAAAAAATTGCCACTGAGATTTTGCAAGGTTGGCAAGTGTGTGACAGAGATTAAGAGATTTAACAGGGGAGCCTACATTAATATTGTCCGTGGCTCTAAAACCCTGAATCATTGCTTTATCTAGGAGAATATCAAACTGTCCTTCAAAGGATTTCAGGCAATGCAGTCACTTGCAGGATTTTGTGTGTAAATCTCCAAATATGTTCCAATAGGAAGGGGAAAAAGGATTTGTGAAAATATTTGAATATGTAGAAATTCACAGCAAATTCCATGTACAATACGAAACTCAAAGAGAAAGAATCATTGCCATCAGCATTGTGTTAAAACATTTATTGTAAGAAGTTATTTTTCAACAGATGTCAATAATTTTGTTGTCATACTAAGAGGAACTGAGACCAGGAGGACTTGGGGGACAGGAAAGGCTGAGATTCGGGACAGTGATTTTTAAACAATATAGGATCAGAAGGAACAAAACAGCTCCAGAAAAACAGAAGTGTTTTACTGAAATTGTTGCTGAGCACCTAGAGTAAGATCCAGTTACAGGATAATTAGGGAACAGAAAAACAATCATCAGGAAACTTCCCAACCACCTAGTGTCTAATCAACAGTCTGGCACACTGGGCAACAGGGAGTCTGACAGTCATAGTCATAGACAGGGCTGGAGTAAATGGGCATCCTCTCTTGAACCCCCTCCTGCTGTCAGGAGTTGTTTCCTCCTAAGTCAGTAAAACCACACTTGCTGGCTCTCATGTTTGGTGTGGCTGCTGTTATTTGTCAAGTAGCTCACAGACCTGCACACGCGAGCATCCATTTTCCTAACAATTATAAGAATATAGTCTATTTCTAAAGTTCAATTATAAATGCATGGGAGATTTTTAGGGTGATGCCCAAACCCAAACCTCACCATCCTTTCCAAAGGGTTACTAAACACTATATTCAGTTTCTGCTCTCTTTGCTTTTAAAGATTGATTTAAAACTTAGGCAAATGAGTTTTTAAAGCTGCTGTCTAACATACTAACACTGTGAATTTTGTTATATTTGACTACAAGTCTACCTTCATGGTGGTCTAACTCTTTGGTCCTTTTTCCACAAATCCATCTCTAATTTGTTACTGTAAGGGGCTGCTACCTGGTTCCTTATACTCAATTCCCTGTTTTAGAAACTAAGATTCTATTTCTTTAGGATATCATTTCTGGTTTTCCTGAAATTTCAACTACTTTTTCTCTGGACACATTTGTTTTTGTGTTCCTGCCACCAGATATAACATGCCACGACATTGCTTCTTATGTAGGTAAGTCCTGCTTCAGATTTCACCAAAAGCCACAGTTTGCCTTACTGCTAAGATCAAGATACCACAAATGCTCAATGGGAAAATGGATTCAAAACTTCTGCTTGCACACTGGACTGTCTTCAGTCACCTGCAAATGTAACGAGTCTTTCTAATAATCAGAACCCACAACCTACCAGTTCACCTTTCCTGCTACAACTGCCCCTAAGACAAGAGAACCATGTTTAAGGACTCTAATTTCTCACTACTTGAAACTATTCCAGAGCACAGAGTGCTTCAAGCAGCCCAGATAAAAGTATGAAAAAAGACATGTTTAGAGATTGAAAATGCCCTCCCTCTCTTCTTTCATTAAACATTTATTCAATGCCTTTTTATGGTAGTCATTGTAATTGAAAGTTTATTTAAGAGATGAGCTTTTAAATCTTATAGTTCCATTATTTAAAATATTTTCAAATCAACTATGATATCATAAAATACTAATATTTCAAATTCTCAAGAAAAGGAACAAAGATTTCCGTGTCTTACATAACCTGACAGAAGTAATAATGACTGTATTTACTGAGTGATTTTTATGCTCTAAGCATTAACTTAGGTATTTTATATGTGCTATTGCTTTACCTTCTCAAAAAAAGTGATTAGGTAGGTACAAGTATTATTCTGATTATAAATGGGAGGAAAGTCTGTGTATCTGGTAAATGATAAAGTCAATCTCTGTGCCTGGCAGTTGGCCTTCAGGGTCTTAGTTCTTTGTCACTGTGTTGGATAAACATTTGGAATAGATCAATGCCCCTAGCTATTTCCACCTTCTCTAGTTGTTATTACTTTTTTGTCTAAGCAATATTTTAAATACTTATTTCTCAAATAAAGCATTCAAATTATTCATTGAATTATTTACATAATCTTGCCTACGAATAAATATATATCTCTTAAATGTTATTTTCAACAAAGGGCAGTTGTTTCTACTTAAATCATTCTGCAAATGATTGTACAACTTTCCACAAGCTAAGAGATGTCAATCTTCGCATGTAATTTTGTTAAAAGATGAACTATAATTGGATTTAAAACATTTTTGACATGTAGATTGTTAAATCTTACTTGGAAATGACCAAATTTATTTTCACATGATCTCTGTTTCATAGATGAAATGTGAACTGAATGGAATTAAAATAATATATGTACATAAACACACACATATATACAGTATTAATTTCTACCTATGTTAGAATCCACCAAAAATATATTTAATAAGAATTTCTACAAGCAAATGCAGTTTATCAGTGAATTCCATCATAAAATTAGACACACTGTCTTTAGAATAAAGCTTTCAATCATTGAGTTAAAAGTATTTATTAATATTTATTAAGATGGTTCATGACATAACCACACCCCCTGGGAACATGCTAGCATCCCTTAAGACTTGTACAACAAAAGTCTCTGAGTTCCTGGAAACTTCCTTTCTACCTCTGGCTAGGTTCAACTCAGCTGGCACCAATTGGTGCCAATGAGTTTTCCACACAGGATATGATTTACTGATAATACCACAAACTTGTATAAAAGATAAAAGGTAAATATTAGTAGATAAATATAAGTAGAGGAGAAAAATAGATTTAGTGCCTAAGTATTTTGCTGGAAATGATAAAGGAAAGCTTCTAGTTCATATTTTCAAATATGAACTCATATTTAAATAGATCACTTAGTGCTACTGGGAAAATCTATTAACATATGTATTTTTTCAAATTATATATTTGAAATGTATTTTTTAGGAGTATGTATGTAAGAAATTCAGATAAGAATTATAGTAACATGATCAAGGACGCTAATATAGCGCCAATGCATTAAAAAAGATATCAGTTTTATTTTCTTCATTCTCAGGATTATTCTTTAAAGGAATATATAAATACTGGGACCATCAAAAAGATGATGTCCAGATTGGGAAAAGACCTAAGAACCATTCACATTTCAAAGATAAAGAAGTATAGATTACTAATCAGGTTTCACTGGTATCTGGTTTTAAACAATTTAATACACATCATGGGAAAAAAATAAAATGTTAGATATCAAAAAGGTAAACAAGTACTAAAAACAGAGAGCATAGTATATTTCTGTTCAATATAAGAAACAAGCTTCTAATGATTTTAAGTGGTCCCAAATGAATCCTTATCTCACAGATGTGCTCAACTAAGACAGATGATCACTTTTTACAGAACTTTCCCTTCATTTGGAGAAATTCTATACCAGTTTTTTAAAAATGCATTTTGTTTTCAAGGCATAGGTAGACACAAAGAATACTAGAAAGCATTAAACTTAAAAATATATTTAAATTTAACATTAGTTCCAGAAGACAAATAATCCAAGAAACTTTATTTTTTGAAGTAATATTGAACATAAATAACATTATTTAAGTCTCAGTTGTTTCATCATGTAGAGCCAGGAAGGCACAGGCAGGTTTTCTATGATCTGGGCTGGCAGGTAAAGGAGTCCTGGAGCCCTCAGTAGTTTTTTAGGCTTTTAATGATCTTTCTACATCATTTGTAGTGAGGCAACCAGGTGCAGGGCAGGCAGGGGGGCTGGGGGTGGGGAGGCTGGCACACCTCTGAGTCCCCCAGCAAATCTCTACTCTTTCTGGGATCTCTGGCATTCATGTTCTGGTCTCTACTGCACTTTACCCCACAGTCCTCTGCTGCCTCGCCCTTATATGCCCAGTCTCTCGGTTCAGGAGAGACCGTTCATGCACACCCACACCACACTCCAGGTGCCGCCACAGGCACTTGTATAAGACCACAGGTGTCGATCATTGATGCTAATGGCGGGAGTGTGGAAAAACCTTGTAATTTCCATTTACTCTATACATCATTAAAAATCAAAGTGGATACACTACATCACTCTCACCACTAACGATCCAATTCTATTCTTCACCATACATTTGATCCTTCTTACTGCCTCCCCTTTCTTTTCTGGTATCCACTGATCGGTTTTATAATCTGGATAAGGACCAGTGAAGACTGTCCTAGCCGAACATGCCAGAGGAAATCTAATCAGCAAGTTGAAGATTCTGGCGAGGATGGCTTCTAAACTATAATTTGACTCATAAAAAGGGGGCAATATACCAAATCTGGCTTAGCAAGTGGGCTAAGCAACAGAATTGAGCTAAGCAACAGAGTATAAGCAGAGATGAGAACAAAATGGTACAGAGAATTGCAGCTGTCTGCAGTACAGGGAAGATTGTGGTAAGAGGTGAATTCAAAAGATGAGTGTGGCTCTTAGCTAAAATATACACAAAAATGTATGCTTTTTTAGAAGCAGCCTTAACTATCTCAAAAGGCTTACCTGGAAGTTGTTGTAGGGAATCGCTGCCTTTTCCACACTGATTGTAAACACGGTCAGATCACTGCAGTTTCTGAAGGGAATTGTTGAGGGCAAGGTCTGAGATCCTCCCCTTTGGCCTTGATCTTAGTTACATTGAATTTTGTAGGAGACCTTCCCTGTGGCCTTTCATCAGGAGAGGGGAGAAATCCTGAATACACTTTTCTGCACTCAGACTCAGCAATGCAGCTTCCTGCCCCAACCTCTTCATCTTTATACTCTCTCAGCTCCTGGATCCATAACTGCAGGGGCTTTTTGTTTTGAGCTCCCTTAAGGGGTTCATTCTTCACAGCTGTGCTGATCTACCCTGACCTCCTTCAGGTGCCATCCCTCAGGGAAAAATGGAACAGTGAGGGAAACACTGTTTGCTTTAGCTCTGCTTATTCTGACACATTCAGTGACTAAAGACTAGATTATTTTCATTTCAATTTATTGGCTATTTCAAAACTAATCTTAGCTTTATCTAGTCCAGTTCAGCCCCAGACAAAAGGAAGGGATGGTCATTTGGAATTTAAGCAGTGCGAGTTTTTCCTGAAGTAATTCACTTGAGTAATGATAAGTGTCAAAACTTTAGTCTTTGGCAGTGGTTATGAGGAGGCCAGATGGATTTGGTAGCTGTCCGGGAGACAGACTCTAGAATTTGATGATTGATGATATAAGGGCGGAGAAAGCCATGAAGGGTAGCCTGGGTTGAGTTTCAGATTTATTTTTAGTGCTCTTGGTTAGCATTGGTTGCTCATTCACCCAAGTAATACCAAAGGTGAATCAAGTCTGGGGTATGAGGAGGTGGCTGTGGGATATCAATAAAAATGCCTGAATATCAATAGAAATGTCCTGGAATTACAAGGATCAATCAGAGTTGTGTTAAAGAGAGAGGAGAGAATGAGAGGAAAAGAAAGTTATTTTAAGATAATCAGGGAGATATCTGAAGTTATATATATGCTAGTTAAATCATGATAGTATTTAAGTCCTGAAGTTAAAATGAGTATAAAAATAAGTGAAATGGGAAAAGAATTCTGGGGCTGCCAATATTTAAGGTGTTGGCCTGAAGTATAGAACTGATGAAGTACACCAAAATGTAGTGATCAAAGAAATAGTTACCTCATTAATTTCTGCCACTTAATAGTTTTAAGCCTCAATATGTGGGCCTTCTTGGAAATTCTCCCAAACCCAAGTTCCTCCTGTTTCAAGGTCCCTGAAACAGGTTATTTTCTCTACTTAGATAACACCTACTGCCTGTCTCCCCACAAATGCCCAGCCATCTTCACCCTACTTGCTGTTTTCAATTTAAAATTCTTTCCTCCCTAAACTGTATAAATCAGGAAGGTATAAACTGAATATGTGCTCAAATCCCAGCTCCTCTCATTTAAAAACTCAGTGATTTTGACAAGTCTCTAACCTTTCTGCACTTAAACCTCCTTTTTTGTGATATAGACAAGGAGGATTAAATAGCTAACGCACACAGAGCAGTGCTGGCCTAAAATAAATGCTCAATCAACGTTAGCAATTTTTGTGTTGTTTCCTAGCACCTGTCCCTCCCTTATCTAGCAGCTTGAAAACCTACAAAAGGAGGGATAATAGATGTCTCCACACTACATTCTCCCCAGTATCTAGGGCATAGTAGGTACTCAGTAAAATTTGGTGGCATATGTGACTTTGCAGAATATTTTTGCTAACTTAGTTGAATGTGGAAAATATCACTGTCTATGTACATGTTGACTACTCAAAGGATTGAGCCATTGATTAGCTTATTTATACTGGTTTCATCTAATTAACTGGTTCAAAAAGCATGATCATCCACAGTTTTCAAAACCAGTTTCTTCTTCAACTTAGAAAAATTTACTTACTGTATAATGCCTCCTTTCTTCTCATACATTTGCCTTGTTTTCTTCTGGAATAAAAAAAAAATAATAGATGAGTGGTCAAGATGTGATCTACTGATCTATTTCTTTGACATAATTTGCATCCTCTGGTTTGGGGAATACTTTTTAATCATGTTTTCTAATTCACAATTTACATTCTACAGAGCAAACAGATTTTTGTATCACCCATGGTGCACTTAATTTATGAATATTTATTTGTTATATTTGCATGTGTACATATATGTAGTTTTTCATCCTATTTTTCTTAATAGCTGTCAAATATATTAATATTGTTATCTGCATTATTTATGTCTTTTCCCCTTGAATCTCATTTAGAGCTATTACGCAGATTATCTGTAATTTTCTGCCTTTTTCATGGAGTGAGTCACTTGTAGAGTACAAATTTTCCTCCTTTGTGTGATTCTCTGGATTTTCTGTTTTCTTTGTCTTTTCACTTCCTTTTATGATTTGGCTATCTTTTCTTAATTAAAGAATGTTTTCTCCAGGTGTATATGACAAATGTTCAAATTTATCTTTTTATTTATTTACAGTATTTACTTATTTTGCCACCATTTTCTGCCACTAAGTCCTACCCAGAAAACACTGGAGAGACATAGATCATTCTTAAGTAAAGCTGGTGATAAATGAATGCTGATAACTTTAGTTCAAAGTATGCTATACATTTCCCAGTACAGCAAAATAATAATCCCATTTGGAAGCAGGAAAATTTACTGAGAAGCATGATTAAGAGAAAAATGAAGTTGAGCGGTGGTTGAGTTAAGGAATACTATTCCTACGATTCCAAAACTGCCCGAACAATAGATGCAAACAAAATTGTTGACCAAAGTAAATTTTTGCCCTCTGCTCCATACTCTTGAGACTTGCAGTTCTCTCACCAGCCATTTATCTTTTCAATAATTGTTTCCATTATGGTGCTATCTCCTCAGTCATATATCTTTATGTCAGATAGGCCCAAGTAAGTTGATAAATTACAGGGAGCAGTATAGTCAAAGAATGGCTCAGACCCCCAAATTTGTTTTATCATGTCTACATGGAAAGAACTGATAAATACAAACACAGAGGCCTAAAACTTTCTTATAATACAGGGAAGTCGAAATTGAGGAACATCACTTTCTTAATAAGAACCACAACTACCTGTTTCATGAGGAAAGATAACCACAAATTGGAAATAAAAGGCAAATTAAATATTTTTTAATAAAATCAACAGGCTTCTATTTGCTAATATAATGTGTACTTGCCAATACATACAGCTTAATATAAAACATAGGAATTTGAGATTGGTAGCATATGTATGTAGAAAGTTAAAAATAAAACCTTCAATATGGTATATGAACTAACTCCAATAAAACAAAAAAGTGACAAAGCAGAATTAGCAGCTAAAAGAATAAACAATTTTGAATATTGGCTAAATAGGACTCTGGGAAATAAACACTCCATAATTAAGAATTTTTTTTGGGGGGGGGCCTCCCCGGTGGCGCAGTGGTTGGGCGCTGCGCTGTGGAGCTGTCGGCAGCAGCGACGCGAGTTCGACACCCGGCCAGGGAGAGTCCCACATGGCGCGGCAGATCTCTCCTGCCTTGCCCGCTGCTCCCCTCAGCAGTGTATTTCTTATCTGTCTGTTCTGCTACCCGCTCTGTCTCTGGTGAACCCTCTCGCCGCCCCACACCTCTGGCCTGCACCCCAGCTTGTATGTATAAATAAAAAATAAATCTTTAAAAAAAAAAAAAAAGAATTTATTTTTATTTTACTTTTACTGTCTGATTCCTATAATTCTATTAATGTTAATATTTATGATGCTCAGGCAAGAATTAATATTTTGCTTCATCTGGACAACTCTGATTTATTTCATATTTGGGACCTAGAATTTAAGAGAATGCCTTCATTTGCAAAATAATACCTTGAACAGTGTAGCTGATAACTGTAATGTAGAATCACTATATAAAATGATTTGTGGTAAACGGTCTATCTTTGTTGGCCTAGCTCAGGTAACTGCCCCACTAATTGGTGCTAATTCTTTGTGCATCACCAGTCTACAGTAGCTAAATTAAATGGCTCAGCTTAGGAACTGATTTCAGTTTAAGGCAAGTTCATTAAAAATATCTGGTTTTGCCCTTTGCTCAGGTATACCGACTAACAAAATACTGTTCTTCGGAACGGGGACCATTCAATATTACTTTAAAAATTACATAGAAGAACACCTAAACAGACCAATTACAAGCAGTGAAATTGAAACAGTAATTAAAAACCTCCCCAAAAACAAAAGCCCAGGACCAGATGGTTTCACAAATGAATTCTACCAAACATTCAAAAATGAAATAGTCCCTATATTACACAAACTCCTTCAAAAAATTGAGACGGAAGAAGTACTACCAAACACATTCTATGAAGCAAATATTACTCTAATACCAAAACCAGACAAAGACAAAACACAAAAAAGAAAACTACAGACCAATCTCCCTAATGAATACTGATAGAAAAATATTTAACAAAATCTTGGCCAATAGGATGCAACAATGCATCCAAAAGATAATACACCATGACCAAGTGGGATTTATTCCAGGGACACAAGGATGGTTCAACATCCGAAAGTCAATTAATGTAATCCAACACATCAACAAAAAGAAAAATAAAGACCATATGATCATATCAATAGATGCTGAGAAAGCATTTGACAAAGTGCAACACCCATTTATGATAAAAGCCCTTGAAATCCTTGGGATAGAAGGAACATAACTCAACATAATAAAGGCCACATATGACAAACCCACGGCCAATTATCCTCAACGGTGAGAAGCTGAAGGCCTTTCCCCTAAGATCAGGAACAAGGTAAGGATGTCCATTCTCACCATTACTTTTCAATATAATACTGGAAGTCCTAGCCAGAGCAACTAGACAAGAGAAAGACATTCAAGGGATCCAAATAGGAAAAGAAGAAATTAAACTGTCTCTATTTGCAGACGATATGATGATATATATACAAAACCCTAAAAACTCCATTGAAAAACTACTCAAAATTATAGACCAGTTCAGTACAGTAGCAGGACACAAAATCAATGCACAAAAGTCAGTAGCATTCCTCTATGCAAACACCCAATCTGCAGAAGACGAAATTAAGAAATCCATCCCCTTCAAAATCGAAACCAAAAAATTCAAATATCTGGGAATAAATCTAACAAAAGACATAAAGGACTTATACAAAGAAAACTATAAAACACTGTTGAAAGAAATAGAAGAAGACACAAGATGGAAAGACATCCCTTGCTCATGGATTGGAAGGATTAACATTATCAAAATGGCAATCCTACCAAAAGCAATTTAAAAATTCAACGCTATTCCAATAAAAATCTCAATGACATTCTTCAAAGAAAGAGAACAAATACTGATGAAATTCATATGGAACCACCAAAAAACCTCACATAGCTAAAGCCCTCCTAACTAAAAAGAAAGAAAATGGAGGAATTTCACTCCCTGATTTGAAACTATGTTACAAAGCCATAATAATTAAAACATCATGGTACTGGAACAAAAACAGACAGAAAGACCAATGGAACCGAATAGAATACCCAGAATTAAAGCCACATATCTATGAACAACTAATCTTTGACAAAGGAGCAAATAAGATATAGTGGAACAAGGACAGTCTATTCAATAAGTGGTGCTGGGAAAACTGGACAGCCACATGCAAAAAAAAATGAAGCTAGACTACTACCTCACACACTGCACAAAAGTCAACTCAAATGGATAAAATACCTGGACGTAAGACCTGAAACCATAAAATGTATAGAAGAAAATAGAGGCAAAACTCTACACGACATACATCTCAGCAAAATCTTGAAAGACACATCCCCCAAAAGGAAGGGAGTGAAGGACAAGATAAACAGATGGGATTACATCAAAATAAAAAGCTTCTGTACAGCAAAAGAGACATTAACCAAAACTAACAGACACCCTACCAACTGGGAAAGGATCTTTGCACACAATACATCTGATAAAGGACTGATAACAAAAATTTACAAGGAACTCACACAACTCAACAAAAACAAAGCAGATTATCCAGTCAAAAAGTGGGCAGAAGAGCTAAAAAGACACTTCTTCAAAGAAGAAAAGCAAATGACCAACAGGTACATGAAAAAATGTTCAACATCACTTATAATCAAGGAAATGCAAATCAAAACCACTGTGAGATACCACCTCACACCTGTGAGGATGGCACACATTAAAAATACAGGCAACAACAAACGCTAGAAAGGGTGTGGAGAAAAAGGAACTCTTCTACACTGCTCGTGGGAATGCGAAATGGTCCAACCACTATGGGAAGCTCTATGGCGATTCCTCAAACTACTAAACATGGAGGTTACGACCCAGCAATACCACTTTTGGGAATCTACCCAAAGGACACAAAAACACTAACCCAAAGGATACATGATGGACCTCCCTGGTGGCACAGCGGTTGAGCGCTGTGCTGTGGAGCTGTTGGCAGAGAGTTCGACGCCCAGCCAGGGAGATTCCCACATGGTGTGGCAGACCTCTCCTGCCTCACCAGCTGCTCCCCTCAGCAGTGTATTTCTGATCTGCTTGCTCTGCTCCCCACTCTGTCTCTAGTGAACCCTCAAGCCGCCCCACACCTCTGGCCTGTACCCCAGCTTGTATGTATAAATAAATAAATCTTAAAAAACAAACAAACAAAACAAAACAAAACAAAAAAACCAAAAGGATACATTCACCCGTATGTTCATTGCAGCACTGTTCACAATAGCAAAGGTATGGAAGCAACCCAGATGTTCAAAAATAGATGATTGGATCAAGAAGATGTGGTACATACACACATTGGAATACTAATCAACATTCAAAGAAGATAAACACATGCAATTTGCAGTGACAGTGATGGAATTAGAGGGGATCATATTCAGTGAAATAAGCCAGAAAGAAAGAGAAAAATATCGAATGGTTTCACTTATAACAAGACTATAAGGAAAACAAATAGGAGAGAGACACCAAATAGGAGAGAGCGGGGGAGGGGGGGAGGGGAGGATAAGGGCACAAAATGGAGTAGAAAAGAACACCAGGGACCACAGAGATGGACCATGGGTGAATTGGTGATGCATTACACAAGGGGAATACGAAATGTAAAAGACATAAATAACAACTATATATATATATATATATATATATATATATATATATATATGTATGTATATATATATATATACATATATATACATATATATATATAAATATATAATACAGCATAATTATAACTAATTCTAATAAATAACGATGAAAAGCAAAAAAAATTATGTAGAAGAATTTAATTAATTAACTATTGTTGTTTTTAATAATTCTTTTAGGACCATATATTTAATGTTGAAACATAGCCTAAATAATAACAATATTTTATTAGTTAAGGGACAATAGTAGATCTCAGAATTTGCACATAAATTTACACAAGTGTTTAAAAACTGAGGAGTACTTTAGTTTATAGATCACCTTAATCTAAGTGAAATTGTAACAGGGTGGTCCCCAGGAAAAGGGGAGGTTCCAGGTTCCCTGCCCCACCCACCCAAGAAATGGTGGAGCTGAGCTAGGAGGAAGAGAAGCTGGAGAAGAGATTGGGAGAAGGAAGGAGAAGGATGGAGAGAAAGAAAGAGACCTAGAGGAGACACATGGAACAGAGAGACATGCGGAGAAGCTGCAATTACTTTTTGGCCTTGGACTTGTACCAGGACTAGGGGGGCATGGAAAGAGACACTTTAAACAGTCAGGGGTGAGAGACCCATGAGGAGGTTAACAATGTCAGCTCTTATCTCGATTTTGATTTTGCTGCTTCTGTCCCTGACATGCTGGGTGCCTTCTGCCCCTTTCCTATGGGTCCCCATCAGGAGGTGCCTTAGACTTGTGGCAGGTTTTCAGGCTTCAGTGGCCCTGCTTTGGACCAACTGTTTGGCTGGGCATTTACCCACGAGTGGATGGGTAACTTTGGCTGCTTGATTTAAAAACTTTTTTCTTTTTCTAGTCTTTGTTGCACACTAATTGCATTAAAGTTCCTTTCCATTAAAGATGTTATGCAATAGAGTATGTTTTGTCTTGATATACTGGACTGCAAAACCTATTTAGGGAGAGCAGATTTGGGGTTTTTGGGATGCCCCTCACCCTACCCTATAACAAAAATATAATAGAAACCACCTTATTTGCCACTATGAGGCAAAGAGAATATAGACTACATCTAAGTATAAAGTGGTATATGTGAACCCAACAACAAAAAATTGACTCACTTTGTTTAATAAATATGCATTGAGTTTGCATGTGCTAAGTTATCTTTAAGTACTGAAAACAGTTAAAAAATAAAGGCCCCTGCTCTCATGGATGCTATAGTCAACGGGAAAGCAAAAGAAAACAGAACAGACAAAACTTGGACATTCTAGGACATTTTTGTTATTGACAGTTGCAGCTACAAGGACAATTATAGGTTGGCAATTTTATTCCTATTTGCAGCTGCCACATGAGCTTATAATATTAAATTGATTGAAGACTTGGGGTCTTCTGGCTACTCACATTATACTAATGTGTTTTTGGATGGGATATTCTATGATTAATACTTTTATAATATTTCCATACCAACAGGGAATGATTATGTTAAGCTTTACTCTTTTATATTTCCGTAAGTGCGGGTGAGGGAGTGTGTGTATACATGTATTAATCTAGTGTCCCCATTAATGAATCTTAAACATTTTAAGAAAAATTTTGGTAATGACTTTTTAAAACCTCTACCGAGTTTTCCATTTCTCTAGAAAATTTTTTCTAAACAAATATCAATATATAAATATAATGTTTAATCAACTTCTCTGGACTTCAAATTTATAAGAAAACTATATGTGAGAAACACAATTCAGGCCACTATTGTGATATGCCACCAGGGATTTGGTTGCCCCAAGACCAATTTACTCATGCTTTGAGGTTGTTCTGTATTGTAGATAGCTGATGTTATTAAATATTTGATATGTAATAATCAAGTTATTGCACTTTTCCCCATTCCACTAATTAAAAAAAGTATATAAGAAAACTAAAGTTAAAATTCTATGATGAAAATACAAATTTATTAATTTTATTTATTTAAATTGCCAGTTATTTGAATAATATTTCTACCTCATTCACATTAATGAAGGTTGCTCATGTTTGTAAATTGATGTTTTGGAATAACTTATCAAGTTAAAATTATTATTAAATTATTAAAAAATTATTATTTCAACATGTGTAGGAGAGGGACAAAACTTAGTGGGAAAATACTGTAAATTAAAGATAAGGGATTACCAAAGTTCTGGTAGAAATTCCTCTTAACTGTGAAGTTAATGAGTAAGAGAAATATTTCTTTCTTGAGCTGCCCACATACATACGCATTCTCATCTAGTCCAAAATCATTGCTACTATCCCAACTAAAAGAACACAAGGTCACCTTTATATAGAAAATAATATGCTTTTAGTCATCCTAATATCCAACCATAACTTTAGGAAACAATTTTTTGAAAACAATAAACACAGGTCTATCTCCTTGAAATTTCTAAGAACTATTGACATGATCTTTACTGGCCTGCCATTGACCACCTCAGCTTTTTGTCTACATTAATTCAATAGTTAGAACTATTAGGACAAAAATCTGCTAGAGATGAAAAGGAATATAAACCATTTTTGAATACTCGGTTAACTGAGGAAAATAAAGGAAAAGCTAAATATTAGGTACATGGAAGTATTTTGTATTACAGTGATCTGACAAACTTCAAGTGACTCATCTCAGAAATCCTTAAAATTGGAACAGCATAAAAGTTCAGAAACAGTCCATAAAAGCACTTTTAAATGACAAATATAAAGTAGAAATTAGGTTAAGATTTGTGTATAACAAAACCATGAGTTTCCCAAAGGAAATATAAACAAAAAGGTAAAGGACAGATATATAGATATTAATATTAATAAAAGTCCATTTATACTGTCAGTGAAGATCTTGGTAAAACACCACCTAACGAGGAAAATGTTCATTTAGCAGTAGCAGCAACATTGCCATTGTCAAAATCAGTATTTACATATTGACTATTTACTACATGCAGGCATAATGCTTATCTCTGCTCATGTAATCTTCAGGAAAAAATCATATGAAGCAGACATTTTAACTTTACTTCTATTATCAGACCAAATAAGTCCCTTTTTTGGGCCTTCCTGGTGGTGCAACGGGTTAAGCTGCAGCACTATGAAGCTAACCAGAGCCACAGCAGCATGAGTTTAACACCGGGCCAGGGAGCTTCCCACATGGCACAGCAGACCTCTCCTGTCTTGCCTGCTGCTCCCCTTAGCAGTGTACTTTAGTCGATCTGTCTGTTCTGCTCCCCACTCTGTCTCTGGTGAATCCTCTCAACACCCCACACCTCTGGCCTACACCCCAGCTTGTATGCATAAATAAATAAATAAATCTTTAAAAACAAACAAACAACAACAACAAAAACAAAATAAGTCCTTTTATAACATTAAACAAGCGAAGTTCAGAGTTGTTAGATAATTTCCTCAATGTCACATAGGTACTAAAGGTAGAAGAAAATAGAATTCTTGAGTCTTTAAAGTCACTGTACTATATAATGCCTATGTGGTTTTTGAATTCTCTGTATTAATTTATAAGCAATCCCTTATTTATAAAAAGAATATCTCCAAAATCTTAAACAGTCTACTGACTTTATTGTAAAAGCTTCTCTAAATATTCTTCTTTGTAAGCCAGTTTGTGATTTTCAAAGCTTTATACATACTTTTGTCACAGTACTTTTATCAGTTTCTTGCTCTAGAATTCCATTCTGAGAATTCTGTTCCCCACCACCCCAAGAACATGTATCCAGCAAAAGATTTTTTCTCAAAAAATATTTATTCACAATTAGATTACTTATTATCTTACTTCAGTTCTGGCAAATCCATTATTTGTGTAATTTTCACCTTATATTTGGGGTAGAACATATATATATATATGTTCTCTATATATATGTATATATACATATATAGAACATATATATGTTCTGTACATATAGAACACATATAGAACATATATATATGTGTTCTATATATATATATATATAAGAAACAGAATGTTTATTCTATTTTAACTTTATTTCCACTTACTAAATTTAATTTTGATATCCCCTTTTCTTTTTCCAGCAAGTTTTTGAACTGATAAATTTTTAAATTTCAAGCTTCATAAATTGACTTACTTCATAATATGTGTTTGGTAAAAGAATACCAAAACAAGAATTTGGTATCATAATATTAATGATGGTTATATACTTTTGCAGATGAAAAAATAGCTTGTTTGGAAATGAAGTTTATTCTTTAACAAACATAAACTTTGATTTTTTTGTTTTAGTTCAACTTTCTGAAGGCATTAGAGAGCTATTAAAACCAAGCAGAAATAAGGGAGGATCATAATTCTTCACTATTAAGATCAGCTAATGCACCAAGAAAGGTTTGCATTTGCTTGACTTTTCATGGCAAGGGAACTGAAACTAAGCAAAAGGCATGGTTTTGACCACATCGTTTGTGGCCTAAATGCAAAATTGCTGAAAAATCTGAAGAGGTAATGGGGAATCCTTGGAAGAAAAGAGCACCACATTATTCTACTAAGAGATATAGAGCCTTGACTGTTCCCAAAACTAATTATGTGAATGGGAGGCTGGAAGACTTGGAAGGTGGCCACACTAAGCAGGATATGGAAATGGGTGGAAAGTTTGATGGTGACCCATTACTGGGAGCTATGTTAGTATTCCTTTGCCTTATAACGTATTCATCCAAAACTTGGTTATTTGAAACAATACATTTTTATTATCTTACAGTTTCTAGAACTCAGAATTCTGGACACAACTTAACTGAACCTCTGCTTAGGGCCTTATAAAGCTGCATCAAGGAATCAACTAGGCCAGGAATCTCATGTAAGGATTAGAGTCTTCTAAGCTATTTAGCTGTCAGCCGCATTCATTTCTTCACAATTCCTCTCCAATCCTAAAAGACCTCCTGCAGTTTCCTGACACCGACCCTCTCCATAATAGGCAGTTTACTTTCTCAGACCAGTAGGAGAATGTTTCTAGGTCTGTTAAGATAGAATCTTATATAATAAAATATGGTAATTGAGCTGGCTGCTTATTGGCTTTGCAAAATGATGTGACATAATCAAGGCAGTGACTGACATTTCCTTTGCCATATTCTGTTGCTTAGAAGTAAATCATAGATCCCACGGAAATGGAGTGGATTATATAGGACATAAATATGGGGTCACTGTAGGGGTGTTTGCCATAGGACAACACAGTTGAATTAAACCATTGCCTACAAGATAAAAAAGTAAAACTCCGGCTTCCCTGGTGGCGCAGGGGTTAAGGGCTGCGCTGTGGAGCTGTCGGCAGCAGTGATGCGAGTTCGACGCCCGGCCGGGGAGAATTCCACATGGTGCGGCAGACCTCTCCTGCCTCACCCGCTGCTCCCCTCAGCAGTGTATTTCTGATCTGCCTGTTCTGCTCCCTGCTCTGTCACTGGTGAACCCTCTCGCCGCCCCACACCTCTGGCCTGTACCCCAGCTTGTATGTATAAATAAATAAAATCTTTAAAAAAAAAAGTAAATCTCTTATTTGGATTATAACAATACATAGTCTCTACAACATATTATCCAAGATATTTAGTTGACAATATTTCCTTGAGATGTGCTTAAAAGGAAAAAATGAGAATCATATTCCAAAGTAAAGTGTCAATTGAAATAAACCTGAGATGAAATAAAAATTGGAATTAACTATAAAGAAGTAAATAGTAAATGCAATGAGTAATTGCAGACTTCATTCTGGATAGGTAAATAAGCTACAAAGGACATTAGTGGGATAACTCATAAAATTTGAATAACTATTAGAAATTAAATAACATCTTATTAATAATAAATTTTCTGATTTTAATAATTGTACTTCAGCTCTATAATAGAATACAGTTGTTCTCAGGAATTAAACACTAAAATATTTAAGGTAAAAGATTATGATAATTCAACTTAGTCTCAGTTCAACAGGTTAATCATGTATTATTTTAGCTCTATCATTATCTATTTAACTATTTCCCTATCATCTAGCTTTCTATAAAAAGAAAGCATGATAGTGAAAGAAAGAGGAAGAAAAAGAGAGGAGTAGCAGTGATAAAAACAATAGGACAATTATTACAATTGGTTTAGGTAAAAAATATATAATATTTATTTGTAATAGCCTTGTAACACGTCTGTAAATTCAAAGTTATATCATTAACAAATTTTATAATAACTCTTAAATTAGTTGTATTTTTGACATATAATCAAATCTGGAAATTCCTAAAGGATGGAATATATGGTTAAAAGTGAGATTAGAAAGACATTTCAAAAACTAACATGGTATTGGGATCACAGGTATTTTTTATGCATTTATTGTATTTTTATTTTACATATTTTCTAACATGCGAATATAAAAAATATAAGTTAATGGATGTGTGATTCAAAATTGAACAAACACTGGGGTTTTTATCATAACAGGTTTATATATTAATAATGTTATTTAAAAAATAAAAAAAATAATTCACTGAAGGTGATTATTACAATTTTACCAGAAATATGTTAAATTAATTTAGGTACCTTGAATAATTTAAAGAGTTTAGCTAGGAGAAATTAAAACTGTATTTAATGGTTGGTTAAATGAGCAAACAATATACTGGAATTTGAGAAAATATGAAATAGTTATTTAAAGTATATTTATATATTTTTTCTTATGGGTGTCTTCTACTTGACTCAGGAAACAGTAAGTGTGAGTTAAAATAGTAGCAAAATAAAAAGATATCAGAATACATGTGATTGTATTGTCAAAGAAAAGCAGAATAGAGGAAATGCTGAATGAAAATAGGCTAGTTTTCAGGTGGATATTATAAATATTGTCATTTTCTTATCAAATATCAAGATAATTTTGGGCATCAGAACATTTCAAATTGCCCTGATACACTGAATAAAATGTATGCAGCATTGAAAATTTTAATATTCAAATAGACAATTTAGTCGTTAGGGTCTCTTTAGACAGTATTCAATTAAACTAACTTCAGTTTAACATAACTCATTATTTGAGGTAAAGATAGAAAGTATATTTGAAATTGTATCCATGTCTAAAAGGAATGGTATTTCCACAATTAGGAGTTTTTTGTTTCATTCATTGAAATAAAAACCTTAATAGTGTGTTGTGTGCTGCTGCTGATTAATTTAAATCAAAATCTTTCCTTAACATGGGGTCTATATAACATTACATAATTTTGTCTAATGTAATTGACACTGGAGAAAAAATTAGTTTTGACTAATTTGAATAACTAATTTGAATAACTAAGTTGAATAACTAAATTGAATGAATAAGTTATTCAATTCACAGACAGATCTGAAAAGGAAATCCAAGACAAAATTCAACAACTCAGCTTTGATTAATTAATTCATCAAGAAATATTTGTTGGTTCCTAGTAGGTAACCATGCATTGTCATAAGGAAATTATAACGCTTGATAAATAAGTCTGTCCTAGAACACACACTAATCTACTACGACTTTAAATTTCCCAAATAAACACATGAAAAGGTAGGTATGTCCTGGTATGTTAAAATACCTTCTAAATTATAAAACTAGACTTTTAGTTAAGTCATATCTCATGCATGGGGTATATTATTCACTAGTACTGAAAGAATTTGATTTTTTATTTCCTTATATTCACTCTAGGTACAGTATCAGAAGGAGAATGCTCAATATATGAGTTGAGCTATAGATTTAGTAAAAATATACTAACTCATAGATTTGAAGAAGCATTAAAAAATCTACTACTTTTCAAAACTGAATCTACTACCTTATCTTTTTAAGTTTCAAAGACTGACAAATATGAATAAAATAACCCTCTATCTAAAAGAATACATTTCTTATGATAAATGTTCTCTGGTGATTTTTTTTGCTTCTATACTGGGTTTTTATCACTGTTATTTCATTATTTCAAAGAATAATTATATTTCAGAGAAACCATATCATGATTGATCTCTAATGACAGAACCCCCTATCTAAATATATATCAAAAAAATCCTTTATATTTACAGGGATATGTTTGTAGATTCCATTATGCATACTTCAGTGTTTTTCTTTTTGAATGGAAATGCACTGAACAACCTAACACCTTATCTCCTTTCATTGGAGATATGTATAAAGTGTAGAAATGAAACAGTAAATAGAACAATAGGACATTCTTCCAAAAGGACAAAAATACCTTTTCTTACTAGTCTGATTAAATTAGTATAATCTTAATCTAGAATATTAATGACTCCTTAGCAGTGATAATGGTGTTTTAATTTTAGCTTTTCAGGAGAGGAAAAATATAATTCTCCAGTTCAAGACAAAGAAATATGACAAGGTACCTAAAATCTGTTATCACAGCACATAAAGTCATAAATGTGAATTTGCTATTAATTCTTAACAAGAGGCTGGATTTCTATAGATAATCTTTCTCCTCTCTTGTCTAGTCCTTTATTCTTTGCTCCTGTACTCAGTTCTTATTTATCATGGATGTTAGTTGTATTTCATGTCTTTTGTTCTGCTGACAGGAAAAAAAAAACCAAAAAGCAAACCTCTATCTGCAGGCAGGCATGACTGATCATACTTCAAATGTTTTAATGATCAGTTTACTGCCTCATAAGAGTGAAAATAATTAACTTCTAAGCGTATAGAATGGACAGATGACTCCAGGCAAAATTAAAACTGTGTGTGTGTATTTGGTATATTAAATTACTTCATAAAATATGTACATCATAACTTGTTCAAAAAAATTTTAAAAAGGAAGTAAGGAAGGAAGAAATAACCAGGGCAATGTTGTAATTTACATTCCAGCTTGTAAGGAGAGTCTGAGACCAAAGCTGGTAATGCAGGAGCAGTGTGCTTGGAGCATGTTGTACTAATTGGAGAAAGATAGGAGGCAAATAGACTGTCTTTGGAGAGGTTACTGAGATTTTTAAAACCATGATAGGGTGACTGGTATGTACTTTAAATAGGTAAGAAGCCATTAGTGGAGGGATTTGATCAGGCTTACTATTGTAAAATAACACTCTAGGTATATTCGGGGAATATATTTTAGAAAAATTGTGGCAAGACAACAGCTAAGAAAATTTTGCAACAATCCAGGTAATAATGATGCCTTCAGCTATTATTTAAACAAGTGGACAGGTTTACAATTCAGTTTGGTAAATTATAATCAAGAGTTTGCTCTATATTGGCTATCGTAAAGGAAATAGAAGAATCATGGTAGACGTACTGCATGTAATACAACATTTTCTTTATCCATTAGGTTACTTCTATGTCTTGCTTATTGTGAATAAAGTGACAAAGAACAAAGGATAACAGATGTTTCTTCAAGATACTGGTTTCATTTCCTTTGGAAAAATAGGCAGAAGGGGGATTATTGTATAATATTGTAATTCTATCATTAGTTATTAAAAAATGATTTATCTTTCCTATATTTGATAATTGCCATCTTAAGAGTTGTGATCTGACATCTCATGTGATTTTGATGTAGATTTCCCTGATGACTAGTGATGTTAAGCACATTTTCAAACACATGTGTGTTTTCTTTGGAGAAAGATATATTCAGGTTTTTTTGTTCATTTTTTTCTTTTTTAAATCAGGTTCTCTCTCACTCTGCTATGCAGTTGTAGGAGGTCTGATATACTTTGTATATTTAACTTTTATCAGATGATTTGCAAATATTTTCTCCCATTCTTTTCATTGTCTTTTTATTTTATCTATTATTTTCTTTGCTAAGTAACTTTTCAGTTTGATGCACAATATTTTTTCTCTTTTTTGTTTTTGTTGACTGTGCTTTCAGTGTCATATCCAATAAATCACTGGATATTTTCCTTAATATTTGATATTTTCCATATTTTTCCTCTAAGAACTCTCTGTTTTCAGCTATTATGCCTAAGCTTTTTATTCATTTTGAATTGATTTTTGTATATGACATGAGGTCAGGGTGCAATTTCATAATTTTTCATGTTGTGTTGAGGTTTTCCCACACATATATATAATAAAAACACAAATGAATTTTAAGCATTGACTTTGTATCCTGAAAATGTGATGAATTTGTTTCTTAGTTATTACAGTTTTGTGTAGTCTTTAGGGTTTTCTATATATAAGATCTGCCATCTGCAAACAGAAATGTTACTTATTCATTTCTAAGCTAGTGACTTTTTTGCACTCATATGCAAAGGTGGCATGCAACAATATTTTTAAGCAATATGTGTCACAGCAAATGTTGAAACAAATGAAGAGATAAGTTAACAAAATAGACAAAAGTAATAAAATGTTAAAACACTATCAATTTCATAAATATAATGTTGAGTATAATAGACAACTTGCAAGAGAATCAGTATTTCTAATAGCATTTTTGATTGTTTTTACTGTCAAAGGGTTCTTGTAAAATAGCATATATATGAATTTAAGATATTAAAATACAAATCTGTAGCAACTTTAAGTTGTTTACTTTTATGTTAGGTAGGAAAATAACAGGATAGAGGATTGAGGGATTTTTGGAATTATCAAAAATATTTCATAAAATGAGGAAATGAATTAGATATGACAAAATCTTAACATTTTGTAAGTAATGTCTAAATTTAGAGCCAGGACTAGACAGGGATTAGAAAACAGCTTTCAGACAGGGCTTAAATGATTCCACTGGTGAAAAGAAAAGTGATTATGAGACTGAAGAATCTGGCAGGAAATGATAGACATTAATCATGGGGCACGTTTGGCAATTTTCAAAATACCATTCTTTGGCATACATAATTATATTCTTTGAATATTTTTGAAACATTTATTTCAATTATATGTTCTGACCAACAAAATAGCCAACACTTTCAATGATCCCCAAATACAGAATTTAACAATAGTAAATTAGCGTGTTGGTGTGATGACAGAAATTTAAAATAGGAATGATTTTTACTTGATTACTTTAAAAGGATTTTAATTATAAAGAAGTATCATGCATTGTAAAATAATTATCATTTTGAATATTTCTACACTTAAGAAAACAATCATGAAGATCAGTAAGATATACCTTGGATATTACTTTATAAATCCTTCTGATCAAATACTTAGTGCTAAAAGGTAACAGGTGAAGTATAGAAAGTGTCTTAAGAGAATGCACTGAAATGTAATCTCAGGTTTCTCACAGGCTCAGATATTCTCTAGCTTTGTGACATCATTTAATAACTTTATTAATCTTCTATATCCTCATTTATGGTGACAAAATTGTAGTTATTGCAAGAATTACTTTTCTTTATTAAAATAGAAAACATTTATATAGCCCTTAGCAAACTGCTCAATAAAGTTAACTACTGTTGCTATTATTTGTCGTTCTTTAAATTTAAGAACATTTTATAATTATGAAATTAGAATATTAGTTGTATAATGTCATTAATCTTATAAAGCACATGTACATATAATTTACATATGAACACAAAGTTTGTGAAGAGAGCTAAACTTTTTTTCAATGTTATTTTCATTCATAATCGATAGTTAAAAACAATACAATCACACACATATATATGTTCTTTAGCTTTCTCAGTTAACAGGGAGATTTATGTAGGTAGGTTGATAGGTGGAGGGAGAGAGAAAAAGAAAGAGAAAAAAGTGAAGATAGGAGAAAAGAAAAGAGAGACTACCTTTCTATCAATTTGTATTCTGAATGCACATAACTCCTCTTACCCATCATTTAAATAGCATTTCTAGTGTGTGTGGACGGGAAGTCTAACTATGATCTCCCAGTGTGCTCTTGGTCCCTATCAGTTCACTTGGGTAAAATTAATATAAGGATTTTTTTCTTTGATATTTCTGTTTCTCTCCTTTTGAGTAATTTTATTGGATTACTTTACCCAGAACAGATTGTTGATCTTTAAGTGTTATCTATACTCCTGAGATTCTTTGTACAAATTGGAAAAAAAAAAGAAAATTAAAAATAAAGCACAATGTACAGAGATGTTTATAGTTATTTTTTTCAAAATGCTTACTTTATGAGCATGGGATATTTTTCTATTTCTTTGTATTTTCTTCTAGAAATAGCTTTTAGTTTTCTTTGTGCAGGACTTTCACCTCCATGTCATTCTATTGGATGCAGTTATAAACAGGATTATTTTCTTGATTTCTTTCTCTTCTAATTCATTGTTTATAGAAACTGATTTTGTATATTGATATTTGTAGTCTACTAATTTACTATTTGGAACCATTGTTTCTAATATCTTTTTATGGAGGGAGATTAGGTTTTCTAAGTATATTATCAAGTTATGCACAAATAATGTTAATTTTCTCTCTTTTCCAATGTAGATTTCTTTTATTTATTTTTCTTGTCTAATTACTCTGATTAGGACTTCCAGTACGACGTTGGGCGTAGTTGTGATAAAAACATCCTGTTTCTATTTTTTTCACCATTTCATATGAAATTAGCTGTGACCTTTAACATGTTGAGATATCTTCATTCTAGTCACATTTCATTGAGAATTTTCACTATAAGTAAGTGATGTATTCTGCCAAATGTTTTCTCTCTATTGATAAGATCATATAAATTTTATCCTTCCTTTCATTGATGGGATGTATTATATTAATTGGCTTATTATATTAATTGATTTGTACTAATTGATTTATTAATTGACTTGCACTTGTTGAGCCAAGCTTGCATCCCGAGTATAAATTCCCCTTCATCATGATATGTGATCATTTTAATATATTGTTGAATTTGGTTTGTTAGGATTTTGTTGAGTCATTTTGTACCTATGTCCATTAGATTCTGGCCTGTAGTTTTTTTTCTTCTTCTTTTTTTTCTCCTTGGCTGCCTTTTGTATCAGGGTAATATTTGGCTCCCAAAATGTGCTTGGAAGCATTCCCTTTTCCTCATTTTTAGGGAAGAGTTTGAAAATGATAGGTATTATGTCTTTGAAGGATTGGTAGAACTCACTAGTGAAGTCATCTGGTCCTTGGTTTTTGTTGTTCTGGAGATTTTTTATTGATGTTTCCATTTCTTTGCTCTTGATTTGTCTGCACCTATTTTCTATTTCTTTCTGATTCAGTCTTGGAAATTTGTATGAGCCTAAGATTTTTTTTTCTATTTCTTGTAGGTTATACAATTTATGACATAAAAATGTTTGTAGTAGTCTTTTATTATCCTCTATTTCTCTGGTGATTTTTGTAATTTTTCTTATTTCTTTCTGTTTCTACTTATTAGAATGTCTTTCTTCTATTCCTGTTGACTCTGGCTCAACATCTGTCAATTTATTTATCTTTCCATATAACCAGATTTTGGTGTCATTGATCTTTTGCATTGTCTTTTAAATTTCTATTTGGCTTATTTTTGCACTAATTATTATTTTCTTCCTTATACAGATTTATGGTTTCATTTGTCCTTTTTCCAATTCCTTTAGTTGTAAGGTTAGATTCTTTATTTGAGAGCATTCTAATTTCTTTCCGTAGGCCGGTATTAAACTTTCAATCTTATTTCTGCTTTTGTCACATCTTCTAGATTCTGGATGTTCATGCATTCATTTTCATTTGTCTCCAGGTTTTTTTTTTTTTTTTTTTTTTTTACCCTTTGGCTTCCTAATTAACCCAATATTTATTTAATGGCACATTGTTTAGAATTAGCATTGTTTAAATGGCCATCTTAACCAAAGCAATGTATAAATTCAAAGCAATGCCTATCAAAATTCCAATAGGATTCATCAATGGACTAGCAAAAAGATTGCTGAAATTTGAATGAATCTATAAAATACTCTGAATACCCAAAGTGATCTTGAAAAAATAGAAGAATGGAGTTATCATTCTCCCCAGCCTCAAGCTGTCTTAAATAGTGTCATTAATCAAAAGAGTATGGTGTTGAAATTAATAAAAGACACACAAATCAATGGTGTTGAATTGAGAGCCCAGAAATAAACCCACACCTATACGGATAGTTACATGATGACTAAAGAGTCAACAGCATGTAATGGAAAATAATTATATTTATACAATTATATATATATTATATATATAATTATAAAAATTTTCTGTAATCAATGTTATTTGGAAAACTGCTCAGTTATACACAAAAGAATGGATCTAGACACTATTCAGCATCATAAATAAAATTTAATTCAAAATTAATTAAAGATAAAAGACGTGAAACCATAAAATACATGGAAGAAACCATAAATGTATTTCATGACCTTGACCTTATAGATGTCTTTGAGAACTCAATACTGAGAATGGCAAGGGAATCATGATCCAAAATAAACAAGTGGTATAACATTAAGCTAAAAAATTTCTGCACAGTGGAAGAAACTATGGTCCCAAAAGAAAAGACATAATACTGAATGAGAGAAAACATTTACACATCTAACAAGGAGTTAATGTCCAATTTATAATGAACTCATAAACGTTATCAAACAAAACCAAATAACTCAATAAAAATTAGGTTGAATACCTAAATAGATAATTCTCTAAAGATTATCTACATACATACATAATAAAAAAGCAAGTATCTTCTTGAGACCATACACACACCCCCCCCCACAAAGATGGTTAAAAGGCACATAAAAAATGCTCATCATCAGTTATTAATAAAGAAGTGCAGATCAAAATCACAATGAAGTGGATACCACTTCAAACCTCCACAAATGGCCTGTATCAAAATGACCAGGAACAACAAATACTGGCAAAGGGGAGGAGAAAAGGAACTCTTGTCCACCATTGTTGAGAAAGCTAGGGTAGTCTCCATTAATAACAGTGTATCATTTCCTTTGAAAACTAAATACAGATCTACCATGTGATCCAGAAATTCTACTTTTAAGTATCTCTCCAAATAATTTTTAAAAGCATTAATTTGAAAATATATATGTTCCCCAATTTCATTGCAGCACTGTTTATTATTGCCAAAATATGGAAGCAACCTAATTTCCCCAAAATGAATGATTGGATAAGGCATATATGCATTCAGGCATGATTGACTAAAGTGATGATATATATATATATATGTATATATATATATATATACACACAAAGATAAAATCTTGACATTTGTGACAACATGGATGGAAATGAAGAGAATTATGCTAAGTAAATAAATCAAAATGAAATGACAAAACAGGGTAAGTTCATTCATATGTGGAATATAAAGAAACAAAGCAAAAGAACAGACAAAAAAATGCCATCCCTCCTCCTGCCCCCTCCCCCAAAATAAAACAAACACCTTGATTTCTGACTGCAGAACAGAGGTAAGAGGGAACAAGTGGTGGATATGTTCAATAGAGTATTGTTTGCACTTTGAGGGCATGGTGAAACAATGCGAATCTGTATTCCTACAATACATCCAGTGATGTGAATCTATGCTACCTCAATTAAAAAGAAAAGAAAGGAGGAATGTTTAAGTAATTGCGGACCAGAATGGAAACATTTTAAATATGACTTGCTATTATAAATATAATTTGCTATTATACAAAATGAACATGGACTTATGTGTTTGACCCAGAAATTTGCGTGTAGTAGAATAAGCAGGCCATAATTTTTAAATTAGGGGACGAATCCCATCTTTATTTTGGTATGAAGAATTCCAAAATTGTTCAAATACTCATATATGCCTCATATATGTTGAGATTATTAAATCTCAACAAATATGAGATTTTCCAATTTTCTAAATATGAATGTAAATCTTTGCTGAGATAAAGCTACCACAGCTTCTTCAGGAAAGTGATCATCTCACAACCTTCATTCAACTCAAATAAAAGTTACTTTTTTTTCCGTCAATAACATCTTTAGGAAAACTCCCAAAGCCCCTCCATGTTTTTCAGTGTCAAGTGAAATCCATCAAGTAAAGAAGTTCTGTGAAAGGGAGTATTGTTTTGAGTTGTAAGGGTAAAAATATATCACACTTTGCTTCATGCCCCTCATACTATTCTGTTGCTTTGAAATATTTGGTGGGCCACAGAATTGAGGCTAGAGATAGAAAATATTACCCAGTCTATTGGAAATTAGACTTTATTGAGGAATGCAGGGATAACCATTAAGTAAGTTGTGATAGTTTGTCAGTGGAGATAAAGAAAATAGAAATAATTTGTAAAGAATGATAGCTTAGAAGGGAAATAGTCTTCTTGCTAATCCTGTTATTATATAAATAAAAAGAAATTAGGTAATGCTATATTTTTGGGATAAATTCTAAGTAACATAATCCCAAATCTTGTGTTAATAAATCCTAACATTTATCCCCTTCTTAATAAAAAAGTATGCATCATCCTGAGACTTTATTCCACACAGTTCATAAGCTATCACCATAACATTGATTTTTTTTTTTTCAGTAAGAATCAAACCTACAATCTTCCCTCTTCATCATCTAAACATGATTTGGTAAAGTTTCTAAGATGTTACCTAAAAGAATACTATTGGCTTTAATAAATTTTGAAAATGGTCTACTTGCAATTATTTTTGTCATTTTTGATATGTTGTTTATAACACAATGCTTATTATATTTCTAATGAGATTCCAGGGAGTCTGAATTTTACTATATTCCTGAATAGTGGTTTAGATGTGCTATAAGCATATGAATGTCATCTGTAAAATTAATAGTGTTCACAAAAATATTTTCTAGCATACTGGTTGAAAGAAGGAAAGTGGGTGGGAAATCTTTGCTTTCCCTGTAAAACTGCAACATATTTTTGCAGGAAAGAAGTCAAAAGATGTCAGCTTCAAGACATGAGCTGATGTTACATATTTGTATGGGGGTTCCCTGCTGTCGAATTGGCCTGACCCTGTAATTTTGGTTACAAAAACAAAACAAAACAAATAAAACAACATTGTTTTCTTTCATCACTTATTAGAGATATCACTGCACTAAATGACAAAATTATTACAATAAAAATTTCAGACTTACCAGGAGGTTTGCAAATCACTAGACCTAAGTGATATCACATGTCTGAAACAGATTAGTTACTGATATTTTTTGAAAGAATTAGTAAATGAGTAAAACTTAGAGTTCTCAGAAATTTAAAATAAACATTTCTTCACTGGTATTTGCATAACTTATTCATATCAAAATTTTATATAAGAATATCTCTATTAAGATTTAAACATATTAACACAACAAAATCAGAGATATCTGATGCAAGGATTTTCTAAATATCTTTTAAGGGGTAAATATAAAACTACATCATGCTTTGTTCTGATGACTGATTTGGTTTCTTGACATATATTAATACCCTTTTTTTATTTATACGTTTTCAAGTTTACATGCCTATCATTTATAAAATCTATAATATTCCGTATGGAGATTAGGAAAAGATGTTTCAAACCACCACCATCTTTTCAATTAATAACAGCCCAGATCTCAGGTAGTAAACAGTTTTAGTTCTTTTTTCTTCTATGTGTATGCTAGCGTATATTTAAATTTCCTCATGATGAATATCTATATAACTAAATGTCAGATTCTCGCACCTTAATGTCAAGACCCAATCTCAAATATATTACATAGATTTTAATTTTATTTACTGTGGTTGTCAATATAGTCTTATTACTCTATATCATTTCTGATCTTTAATGAAGTACCTGTGAGTTATGATGTGGAAAAATGTCAGGATGAGGAAATGATGATCTCCATTTTTTTCCCCAGCCATGACATTTCAGTATTATGAGCTATATCTCACAAGGTCAGGGCTGTCTGACCTATTTTGCTGTACTCATTATCCACTAATCCCAAAACAGAGGCCAAGAAAAAGGAGGGTATAGATTTTAAAAGAATTTCTGACCATGGTCTTTTGTGATGTGTTGACTGGAAGGACAAGAGGGACTATTACATATTGACCTTTTGGGTAGAAAAAAATCAAGTTGTGTCATAAAAAATTAAATCTTGCCCCACCCTAAAGAACTGGTAATCAGACTATCTTTCCATCCCCTTTACAACTTTGTCTATGACAGAGAGGAAAGGTGAAACCATATTTTTATGAAATCACTCTTTTTTTTTGGCCCCCTAAGCAAACATTTGTAAGGATAGAGATTTGAAGAAATATCTTAAAAGAGCTGTCATTTTTTTTTTTTCTCTTCTGTTGGCCACTAAACAGTAGGGCCAGTGTTAAGCAACAGCAACATAACACTCAGAGCTGACAGCAAGTTAACTATATCCACAAAAGACTTCTACACTAAGAACCAGAATTTTGAAAGTTCTAACTTGGGGAGTATAATTTTGCCTATATATGCTTGGAGGGAAATAAAAAAAAGAGAATTTCCTTCATTCTTAGAATTGGTCATCTAAAACATGGGTATTAACACCACTTCTACAGAACATCTATAATATCTGACTCCAAAAAGAAAACCTAGAACCTAAGACAAACATAAGTGGATTCAGGTCTTAAATCTAGAGGATATTGCCTTTACAAATTCATTTTATGAACACTAATTGTGTCCCTCCCAGGTTAGTTGCTAGAAATGAAATGAAATAATTCAACAAAACATAAATGCAGTGCTCAGTGTTGCAAATTTTTTGGAAGGTGAGTTTTTATTACTTTGTGCACACAGAACAATTAGAGGATTTCAAATCATTAATAAATCAGCTTTGATATGAGCACATATCATAGTTCAGAGTTTTCCTTTGAGCACCAGATTTATTTTATACTTTTTACATTTTCTATTTCAATATATATTTATCAAATTATGTCAGCAATATAAGTGACTAACTATTATAAGTGACTAACTATTACACTTGATGCCTAAAGTATTATGTTTTGGATCTATAATGATTTGTAATGTACTAGTCCTGCCAAAGTGTGCTTTTTCATTATCTGGAATAGTACTAATATTTTCATCCTTGACTTTGTTTTGCTGATTGATGTTCCTCATCTCAAAGGGAAAAGAAGAAAGGGAGAAAGTACAGCAATAACTACCAGTTGAGCAAGTTATTATCATTATAATAGAAATGAAATTGAAGTGGTAAAAGCTTGGCATTTTCAAAATTTTACTTTGCTAGGTTAATGACTATATCATATTTGAAATCTTCATAGGCTTCATTTGAACTGTAGATATGTCATAGTACCTAGAGCATCTTAGGATATGAAATCACACCATAATCTGCTGATCAAGTCTAGGCCATGTCTCTAGATATATCACTGCTCTGATCCATATGACCTCTCAAAAATGTCTTTCCGAGAAGTTAATAGAGAACAGATGTTACCTAAGGCAGCAGCTGTTACAATTAGACAAATGGGAAAAATTGGCAAATGAAGAGGACAAAACTCTTTAAATAGATGATCCAATTCCTTTAAAAAAATCAATGAGAAGTTTTGAAAAGGTCAAGGGAAGGTGCACAAGCATGTGTGTTTGCATATGTATATTCATTAAACATACTTTCAGAAAACAGCTTTCACTGAATGTAAAATACTCTCAAGTTTTCTTTTCAAATAGTTTGGTCATGATAATTATGAAAAGCTAATCTTTCTATACTACAAAATGTAAAGCTGAATTTTATCGAGTTTTCGTTTCTATCTCTTCCTTTTTATTAGAGTCAATGTGTTTTCTTAAGGCTTAATGTGTCCCAAACCTACCAGTACAAAATTCAGTGATAAAATGCAGTGCTCTCTTTCTCAGTCTAGAACCTCATTTTTTATCAGTGGAAAGAAAAGCACAAACAAATAATGCAGTGACTGCTATTAGAATCAAGGGAAAAATTAATCTATCTTCGCGGGACACCTTATAAAGAAGGGATCTTTGAATTGATATCTGAGAAATGAAAATAATTACCAAGAAGAAAAAGAGAACAATTTTCCTAGAGGGAACCTTAAAAAACACACATATTTGAAAGCATAGAAGCTCAAGCAAAATGTCACAGTTGGACAGAGGAATATTTCTAAAATTATAGTATACATCAGAACCATCTCAAATTCTTCCTATAAATGTGGTCAGCTGACCCTCTTTCTAGATATTCTAATCTTGTAATTCTGGAGTGGTATTTGGGAATCTTCATCTTATTAAGTACTCTTTATTATGCTGATGAATTCAGTATGCAGAATTTACCTTTACACATGATTTTCTAAATGAGTAGTTCTTGAAGTGTGAATATAAGATCAACATCCATCATAATTACCAAGACACCATCAAAAATATCAGTTCTTATACTTGACTCCATCTAGACCCATGGCAAATCAGAGACCTGGGTCTCCTTATCTGTGTTTTAACAAGTCCTTCAGTTCATTCTGATTCTTGATCAAGTTTGAGAATCATTGCTTTAATTTATACATATGCATTAGGTCTCCATTCACAAGGCAATCTCAGTTATTGACCAGTTTTAAGAAGTGGACTGCACTTAACATCGCACACTTAATGGTAACTTGATCTGAGAAAATCTTTTGATGATATAGAAACAAAAATAAATTCAATAACCCCATCCAGTTCAAATCATTTACTATTGCAAACTTTACTCTGGTAGTCTAATATCATATTCATTCCTGAGTTTATGGGATATACATATAGACCAAGATCCAGCCGGAAATAATATAAAAAAATCCTAGCATTTTATGTGATGAACTATAATTTTCTGCCTTATAATCTTTTAAGTCTGGCCTCATATTAGCAAACAAATTATATTAGTCAGATTTTCAGGTTGTTTAGGAGTTTGTTGAAACTGAACTTTATAGTTATTAGGCACAGATTAGTTGATAGATGCTCAATTTAAATTATATAATCTCAATTAAAACAGAAGAAATCCCATCTTGTGAATCAAATTGGTTAATATGACATTGAAACTCATTTTTGAGATTATTTATAACCTTCCAATGAATATATGGCTCATTTATTTGTAAAGAACCATATGCTGTAGTGTCTGTAGGATAAAACTTTGTTCTTTCACCTTCCTAAACTACAAAAAGATAGATGCTAGACCTGTATAAAATGAAATCTTTGGTAACATCAGAGAGTGGTCCCCTTCTATTTTTGTCAGTAAATATAACTCTTCATGTTGAACTTCAGATGCCAAAGTTAACATGTAAGTGAGAATCATTATTTCATCTATCTATCAAAAGGATGTGTAAGAAAAAATACTTCTGATTTTTGGCCTCTTCTACAATAAAGGGACACAGATTATATTGGTTCTCAGAAAACATGACATAAACATGAAATGAGTTAAAATATTACTTTTAGAAGAATGATTCTTGTTCTTTGTTCTTTCCCCCAACTTCTTCTCTCTCTCCCCAACCCGATGATCATGCACTAGGCCTTTGTGAGGAAGGAGGAGGCCATGTTTGTCCTACACTTTTCAAAGAGTATTACAGAGCCGTTTTTTTTTTTAATTAAGTTTTTTTTTTTTTACATTATTGTAGTCCCCATATTGCTCCTGCCAACTTATTACCATATTCCCTTGGGCTCTTCCCTCCCCTGTTTTGCTCTCCCTTCTATCCCCTCTGCTGTCTATGTCAGTTATGGTCACACAGAGCTTGTTATTTGTTGTTGTTGTTGTTGTTGTTTTTGAGAAGCCAAAGTTCAATGACTTTTAGGCCATAAATAGAATACATTATAGAACAATTTCATTGTTCATTAACTGATTAGCAATTATATCCCAGACAATGTCCAGAAATTGGTGAAGGTAAAATAGAAGTAAAGCAAATTCCCTGTAATAAGCAGCTTACAGTCTTTGTGAAGATATATCCATGTACCAAAGTAACTAAAAAATAAACAGGCTGGAGAAGAGTGTAATTATGTAAATTACAATGTTGCTATATTAAATTTCAAACTATTTATTTGAGGACCAGTGGTGTCAGCCTATGTGTATCATCTCTTTAGGTTTTACAGTATTAATGCACAGTATTTACTGACTTTAACCAAAAGGAGCAAGTGCTTTGCTTTGCCTTCATATAAGATTAATTTTACATTATTTCTTCTCAAAATAAATATAGGATCAAGCTAGAACATGACTTAGCAATTATTATTGAAACTGCAGGAATGAGGTCATCAAAAGAGTATTTTGGAGGGAAAACAGAAGAGACCAAGTCAAAGCAGATTTAGATTAAAGTCTCAGTTGTATCACTGGCAGTTATTTTCATTTTCAAGAATGTTGCTTCATGAGTACATTTGTGAAATGGTGATAATACTGCAATATATTGCTATGAAATAAGTAAATTAGATGATGTTAGCAAAGAGCCTGGCATTTGGTTGGTGCTCAATACATTTCACCTTTGTTTGACATATGTTCTCTTTAACGCCTTCCTTTTTTACGTGGCATCATGTGCCAGTCATTAACTGCTTGCTGCTCCATTTCCCATCGTATCTCTTTGAGGTCGAAGCATTCCACCTTAAAAGCAAAACGTTTTAACTAGTCACTCTTCCCTACTATTTAGCGGTACATGAACATTGGGGTGCATCTTCTTTGTACTGTACATTCTCATTGGTACCAAGGGGCAGCTGGAATGGGGGGTGAGGTGCAGGATTACAGGCTGGAGAATTAAAATGACAGCTGATTTGGACAAACTGTCATTTAATGATTGGAATGAGTAAACGGAAGAACATGGGGGAATTAGAGGTATAAGCCAAGAAGCATTTACCATTTAGTGTTGATATTGCCTTGTTCTCTGAAGGTTTCTTGTTAAATACAAAATGGTATTTTCTGATTATATCTTTATTCTATTTTAACTTTTTCCATCATTACTAGTAAAAAGTAAAAGTTTGTATTTTTTTAGATGTGGAAGTAGTGGCAAGAGAAATTGAGAATTTGCTTCATATTTCAGAGTCTAAGAAACAAACTACCAGATAAAAATGCTTGAACTAGTGTGTTTATCAAAGATGAGAACCAGAGTGACACGATTCTTTTACTTGTTTTGATGACAGCAGTAGTTCTATTTATTAAATATGGAAACAGTTCATTGTGTTATATTAAACACTGCTAGAGACACCCGTGATGCAAAAATGAGTAAGACACAATCTGTATTACTGCAGAGGTCCCAGTCCTGATAAAGGACGCCTGGTTCCTATTCCCAAAGAACCTTGTAACAGTCTAGCGAAGTTGCCACGTCTAGAGCTGTCCCGTTGGTAGTTGTGACTGCCCATTTTGAAAAGAAGGAAATACTTCTTTCTACTTAAAGATATGAACTCTATTTCATCAGTTATTCTGATAAGTATGTAGTTTGTATCCCTCTCTGCAAGATATCTACATCCAACACGCAAGTTTTAAGAGATGGTGAATCATAACAAGTAATTTTTGAAATCACTTTCTATTGAAATTATTTTATCTGACAAAGTGTATTCATACATTGGAGAATGACAAAATTCCAGGCATTCAAAACAGAAGAGTAGGATTCCACTAACAATGTTCTTCAAGTAGCACAAAACCTTTTTTAGCAATAATATCTCACTACTCTTTGAACCAAGACTCTCAGGTAAACTGCTACTATTTTTATCTACCATTCAAAGGAAAGAAATTAAGTGATTATTCTTAATATCCTAAAAGTAGATGGTAAAGCCAAAAATGAATTTCCAAACTTAAAGTCTAATTCTGTTCTTTTTTCACAAAATAAGTACTTGCCTTGTTTCTGGCTTAGAATTTTATGCATTTTCAGATATTTGTATTAAAATGATAAAGCATTTGTTTTAATAATATCTATATTAGCATTGGAGATCACAACAAAAAACAGGTGATTTACTTGTTTTACTTTTAGCCTAAATACCCAGCATGGTAACAAACACTCATTGTTCCATCATGCCTGAATCGATTAGCCAGACACTAAATGAATGGTGATACCATGGCTTCTGTAGAGATTTGAAAGCATCATGGTGAGGCGGTAGACAGATGTGTTAGTTAACTCAGCACTTTTACTTTCTATAGCCTGGTGATACTTAAATACTCACTTTTCCAGCTTCACTCTTGATTTACATTTGAAGGATGAGATAGAAGTCTACTAAAGTATATTTGGGATAAACAGAGAACTCAAGGACCATTACAATCTTCTATTGTCCATGAAGTTACCAGTGTAAAGAAGAAAAGTAACATTATGACTAGGGTAAATAGCAGCTAAAGTCAGGACAAAATGTAAAAAAAAAGTTCAGGATCTTATGCCATCATTCTATCAGTGCTTGAATTATGTAAGTGAGCTAACTAAATGTTTTTTTTTTTTCTTTTTGAATTATTTTACCAAGCTATTCTGTTATTGCAGTCAAAAACATGTCTTCAAATAATACTTTATAAGAATTTAGAGAAAATGCTATCCTCTGTATAAATGGACCCCTTAGGGCAGGTTATACAATTCATATTTTTCTTTTATATGACACCAGTTTCTCACTTCCTTCATTCGTAAGATCCATGGATTCTGATAGTTACACAATAATTCTGATAGTTATACAATAATAATCTTTTCATAGGGACCCCTGTTTCCATATATTTTTTTCCTTATTTCTTCAAGGTCAGCTGCTTTTCTACATGGTCTGTCCCTTTTTATGTTATTTTTCTAAACCTATTTCATCACTTTTTAAAAAATACCTGCTGTATTCCAATAAATATTCTTACCTTCTTTAGTGTAAAAGAAATGTTTAACTGATTTATTTATATTATTTACAAAAAGCCTTTCGTTAGGTAAATTACAGTTTACTTTTGTTCTTCATATCTGTTACGGATTAAAAGTTTGTGTTCACCTCAATATCGAAATCCTAATTCAAAAGTCATATTTGGGGGTGGGGTCTTTGGGAGGAAATTCGATTTAGATGGGGTTGTGAGGGTGGAGCCCTGTGATGGGATTTGTGCCCTCATAGAAGAGGGAGAGACCAAAGCCCTTTCTTTAATCTGAGGACACAGCAGGAAGGTGGCTGTCTGCAAATCAGGAAGGGGCTCTCACCAGCACCAATTCTGCTGCATACTAACCTTGGACTTCTTTGCCTCCAGAAGTGTAAGAAATATACGTCTAATTTTTAAGCCACTTAATCAATGGTAATTTGTTATAACAACCTGAGCTGAAAAAGATAACACTCCTAAGGTTTTACCATTCTTCCAAGTTGCAAGAGACAGAGTAACAATTTTCTGGTTTTTTCTTATACCACTTTCTTACATTGCGTTCTAATTCATTTTAAAAGCCAGTCTTCTTTTATTGAAAGCCTCTTTCCATACTCATCACTGACAAGGGCAACCCTCTTGGTTTTCCCCCACAATACAGGAAAATAAAATGTTTGCCTTCATTCTATTTCATGCAAATGGTCTATATAATGCCCTAATATTTTAGGACCTGGGCAGCTTTTCATTTCAGGTCTCTTACCTTCTCTCCACAGAAGCTCAGGGGCCATTTCCTTAACATTACATTGGCTACATTCAAAATTGTTTCACTTTATAGCAGAGGTCAGATTCTCTGAGAAAATATTTGAAATAGAGATTAGTGTTCAGTAATTTATTAGAGACTGGTCTCTGGAGAGCTCCTGTGGGAGAGAAAGAGGTAGGATTAGAACAAGGAAGAAAATGTTCAGAGTTGTTGTCTCAGTAAATACTTCAGTGAAAACACAGGAGATGCTATACTGGAAAGCCATCTAAAGCTGTATGATTAGGTCCTCCCTGGTGATGCAGGGGTTAAGTCTCAGTGCTATCATGTTATCAGCAGCCACTACAGCATAAGTTCAATCCCAGATCAGTTAGCTAACCCACATAGCACAGCAGACCTCTCCTGTCTGGCCCACTGCTCCCCTCAGCAGTGTATTTCAATAGATCTGCCTGTTCTGCTTCCCACTCTGTCTCTGGTGAATCCTCTTACCCCTTACTCCCCTCCTCCCCCGGCTTAAACTCTAGATCTTATATTCATAAATAAATACTAATAAATATTTTAAAAAATAAATAAAGGTGTCTGATTAGAGGCAAGGGTGTCAAGTTTTCAAAGCCACAAGTCCATCAGTCATGGGATATGGTTGCCAAAGAAAGAAGGCTGATGTCGCAATGGCAAGTCACTGCTCTTTATCCCAAATAGTCATAGAAAAGTTCACATAACTGAGAGTGTTTTTTTCCAACAGCATCCCCAGCAGCTCAGAATCATCAGTTCTGGAAGGTTGCTGGGGAAATGCATGATGGCATCAATTTTGTCCACCTACTACACTATTCAGAAACTTACACGTCATGTAAGACCTGAGAGTAGCAAGTTTCAGGAACAAAGGCAAAACATAAGTGCCACAGAGGAATAAACATGAAATGTATAATTACTATACAATTTTATTTATTGAGACAAACTCAGAATGAAAGGTTGATTATGATTTTCCCATATCACAGTATTTTAGGATAGTATTGATTCTTTTGCATTGTTTAATGATATGATATTTTTATATCTTTTCTCCTGAATTTTCCTTTTTCAGGAGATATTTTATAATTTAATGAGTAGAATATTTTTAAAATGAAAATATACAATGATAGTTAATTACACTTTTTAAGAACTTTACAATATGCCAAGAGTATCTCTAATAATATTCTTACAGCCAATAGAGCACTTAATTCTATTGTTATTCTCATTTTATAAATAAGAAAAATTAAAGCTCAGAGAAAGTTTTAAGTTATTACCAAAAGCTCACAACTACAGATTTGACTCTAATGGTCTAGCACTCTTAAATATTAGCATTACTTATAACTCCAAGAAAGCAATTTATCCAAATATCCTGATTGGTGGCTATTCTAGAAGGTGGAAATCATGTAATTTTCCTCTTTGATTTCTGTCTTAAGCAAAGATATAGAGAATAATTGGAGGAAGTACTTCAAATTTGCTCTCACACTGTTTATTGTACTTTTCATTCTGGTTTTAAGCTACATTACTTTCAATTCACATAAAAAAATGAAGATGAATAAAAAATAATGTCCAGCACATTTACCTTTAGAAGACCCTACTAATTTGAATGGAAAAAGAATAGAACAAAATAAAAGATTTCTCATTATTTTTTTTAGTAATTACTTGCTGGATCTCATCCCTCTAGGTAGAAAATAGAGTAGTAAAATGGTAGTGAAATAAAATCTGTCAGATATTGCAAATCAGCTTTGTTTACTGCAAATGCAGATCTATATTGATACCACATATATAACTCTCCAAATCAGTTTAAATAGTTTTTATTATTAATTTTATTCTAGTTTTAGTAAGTTAAGAACATGTGAAAATAGGGGAAAATACAGAAAACCAGAGAGTATTCATTGAAGCAGTATAAAATGAAGAATAATTTTATTATTCTCTGTACAGTGATCCACTGCCATTATGATAATTCAAGACTTCTAGGAAGTCTTTTTTTTTTTTTTTCCTGGGCCCTACAACCTATAGAGATGCTTAGTTAATTACACACTGTACTTTACTTACTGTGAAATTCTTAAATATGTAGAATTTTCTTTTCTTTCTATCCATAATATGATGGAGAATGAATTTACATGGAATTAATAATCTATACTAATATTACAATTAAGAGAGAGAAAATGGGTCTGAAGGAAATTAGAAATGTATAACTATCCCAGAAATTCAAATGGGGAAGAACAAATTAGAAAAATAAATGAAATGTTACTTAAATGAAAAAAGAAAAAAAAAACAAATAGTAGGTCAGACGCAATCACAACAGAATCTATGAAGAAATGATTACTTCACTAAATTTAATTCTTAAACAATTGAAGCATAGGAGTACTTCAGCAAATTGGTCATTAAATGTTGTAATGACACTTTTGTAAAATACACCCTTCGCTGTTTCATTTTATAATTGCAATTGTCTCATTATTTCAGTAATATTGATAAATCCTGGACTTCATTTACAAATGGGAGAAAAATTGGGCTGATTGGAGATTACTGATAATGCAGCTTTGATTTTGTCCTTGAGAGACTAGGATTTATATCTCCTAAGACTGCTGTCATCAGCCTTGTAAGTAATTAGCAAACCTTGAACTGTAAACATGGAAATATAGAAACATATTTGCCAGGCATAGAAATAAGCTTAAAGACATTTTATTACTTCTATATTTCTGACATTATCATTCACAAGTAGTGATTGCTTTTTGAATTGTAGTAAGCTAATTGATAATATTGTGAAGATATCAGAAAAGTAGCTCATAGAAATAGACTTTTTTTGAAGACTTTGTTTGCATCAAAATTTATTTGATTGAATTTTAGTATTAACTCATGTAATATTTTTGGTGTAGTATTGGTATACATTTATATCTAATACAGTATATGTTAACCTATACATAATTTATGTAAAAAATGAATGGTATTAGAGTACATATTATAATAGTCACAATAAGTACTTTTAGCATGATATTACCCTATGATAATAATAAATTCATTTATAATTATCATACTTCTCTGACCTTCTCTCAAAATAGTGAACTATTAAGCCACGCAAATTTTTAATTATTGTTTTTCCCAAGAGTGCCAATGCATTAATTTGAGCACAGGTAGACCTCAATAATCTTTGTTGAATGAGTGAATGAATTAATAAATGGTGGACTTGATAAGTGGGTAACTTTTAAGAAGCTTATGCATTATTTTTTTTAAAGATTTATATTTATTTATTTATTTATACACACAAGAACTGGGGTGCAGGCCAGAAGTGCTGGAGATGAGAGGATTCACAAGAGACAGAGTAGGGAGAAGAATAGGACTATCAACTGAAATACACTGCTGAGGGGAGCAGCAGGAGAGACAGGAGAGTCTGTTGTGCCATGTGGGTTAGTTACCTGGCTATGGATCAAACTCATGCCACAGTGGCTGGTGATAGCTTGATAGCGCTGAGACTTTAACCCCTGCACCACCAGGGAGGCCCAGCTTATGCATTATTGTGAGAATACTTACACATATAAAAGCTAGAGAAACAAGTAGCTACATACAATCAAATCAAAACAGGTTAGGTTGTATCTGAAAGGGCATTATTACACTGAATCAGAATTATTTACAAAAGATTCCTGAAAGAGGTAAGATATGAAGAGAGACTTGATCTGGGCTTATGTGAGCATTGTATACAGGGACAAAATCAACAATGGAAAATCATATTTCTAACAGAAGAAACTGACTGAATAAATGATGGAAAGAAGGGTAAAGTTCATGCAAGAGGGTTAAAATGTCTGAAGCAAACAGTCCTACATTTTGTTTTTTATTTATTCTACAACTTTTTCTATTATTAACAAAAAACTAAAGAGTTAAATTAAATATGCTCCTCAGTTCAAAACACACTATTTATATGTTGTTCTCTCTTAACTATAATCAGCCCTCCATTTTCCTCTCCCATAATAGGGACCCACCCTGATATGTTAGATTTTTCCTTAGGCAAGTATGTATGTTTTTAAAGCAGTGTTATTTTTATGTTCTAAAATTAAATTGTTTGTTTCTTTTCAATGAATCTCACTCTGTTCTGTGAGTTTTTCTCACCCAACACCATTATACACGATACATTAATATTGCTGCCTAGAGACTTAGATCCCCTCTTAGGGCAGCATGGCTAGGAAGTCATTTACATAGACAGGCACAGATCCAGGGACAAAAACAAGAGGGTTCCTATGTTTTACATTGATCCATCTATAATAGTTCTCCTCCCACTTTGCCCTCACTGCTGCAGTCAGGAATCTGGGGGGTTAAAAACACATCTTCATCAAAAGAATTTACAACTAGCAACTAACCTCTCTCCGCCCCCCACCCCCTTATATCTAGACTATATTTCAGGTTCCTAGAACCCTTAACTATGATGCCCAAATATGCCCAGGTCATTTGTCTTCTAAATCTGCACTGACTTTGTACAAAATCAAATTGTACATTGGACTTACACAATCTCAACTGGCAAGTCGGTCAAGGAGCAGCTGAGTGCAGAGATTGTGGCTGGGTCTTATTATAATCTATGCCATAGTAATGCTTTTGTAAACTTTTCTTATGAAAAGCTAAACGTTTCCAGGGCTACTATTTTAGAATATGGGACGTTGTTATTTGTACACTCACTGTAAACCTTTCATGTCCTCCTAATTCTTTTACTTCCTATGCACTGCTCTCTGAGTTGTGGGAAATAGACATTTAATGTTAGTAGAAGGGCAATATGATTCTGGCTTTTGCAATTTTTCTTAATCAAATATATCAATCTATGAGACAGCTGGATTGGGGGGCAGACTTCATTCCTTTATTCAGATGTGTACACTTTTTTTTTTTTTTTTTTTGCTGTCAACAGTTACATTAACATGCAAATTCATGGGAATATCTTCCTTTTGACATTTTTCTTCTAGGTCACATAATCACCATAATCAAACCACACAGTGATAATGACAGTGCTTGGCCTTTGCATTAGCCTTTTAGCAAAAACCCTCAAGAGATATTGATTAATTAATCCTCTGCCATCTTTCTTGTTTGACAGCATTATCCATTCCAAAAAAGAGGCCTTGAGAGAGGTATAGGTATAAGGAATTGAAGATAAAAAAAAAGGGAAATACTGTCCTCTCTCTTCAGAATTTACCTTCCCATAATTCTCACTATGAAAGTGTAGTACACGACTATGCAAAAAACGAAACTGAAAATAAAAAGAACAGAACAGAAGACAATGCCATCAGCAATAATCCATTAGATGTGAGAACATTCAGGAGGAGATTTGATGAGAGCTGAGATACTTCTGGCCAGAGTCAGTGTTAGAACATTTTAAATCGTGGCTGTCTGTTTACTAATCATGGGGGTTCCTGAGAGTCAGCTCTAACACAGAACTACAGTCAAGGAAGTACTTCGGGCAATGGCAGCCAGTTTTGGATTTTAATGGAACAATCATATAATTTTCTAATCTTATGGATTAGACTGAAGCAATGCAGGACAATTAGGACTTGCTTTTTCCCTCGGAATTATGTCCTTTTCAAGAGTCTAGATAAAGTGTTCTCTCTGAATCTTGCCTTTATATCCTTTCATTATTTGTTGGTCTTTTTAACAATTTTTTGTCTGTTTGCTTTAAAGTTATTCTGAGGTTGTTATCACTTGAGTATAAGATACTCTTAAAACTTCCTCTTTCTATAATTGCTACATGGCATACTGATAGAAAAATAACTACCCACAGTAAGGGAATAAAGTAAAAGAAGTTTCAAAAAAGTGAAAAAGAAACCTATGTGAAAAATATTTTTTAATGTATTTGTCAATTTCTAATTCAATGTAGAATCTCTTTAGTATATAGATTTTTATAATGAAACAAAAAAACAAAATTCATAATGATATATTAACTAGTATATTTGAAAGTTACTTAAAAAGCAGATATTAAAGGTTTTCTTCAGCAGAAAAGAAGTTAACCATATATGTTGATAGATGTTAATGGGACTTGTGGTGATTATTTTGCAACATATGTAAATATTAAATCATTATTTTAAAAACCTAAATGTTATATAAACTTATATGTCAATAACAAAAGAAAGTAAAAGTGAAATGCAATATTTATTGATGACCTTATATATGCTATTCAGTGAGCTAGGCACATTGCTCACCTTCACTGTGTTATTATTAATGCAACACTATGAGGAGGTTGTTACTTACATCTTCAGTTCAACAAATATTTTATCTTTATTCCAGCAACCATTTTTGGACTTTTGTCCTCATTACCATTTATCAAAATTATAACTCATTGCATTAGCTTCTTTTGAAACTTATATAAGTCAAATGACACAGCACATAACTTTTGTGTGTTATTAAAATTGTATTTGTAAGATTCATTCTTGTTGAGTGTAGCTGAAAATTTTTGTTTCTATGGCTTATGTGTTGCAGTGTCTGAAAATACCGTTTGTTGGATGGATCCGCTCTGAAGTTGATGAGCATTTCAGTCTTTCACAGAACTGGAAAGTTTATTACAAATAGTACAACTGTAGTAATTCTTGCAAAGGTTCATTTTTTTTTTTTTGGTATACATATTTAGCAGTCAGATTGCTAAGTCACCAGAGTATGTTTACACTCAACTTTAACAGGTTTTGCAACAATTTCACAGAGTGGTATTACTAATTTTTATTCTCAAAGCCACTGCATAACACATTTTCCCTGTCAAACTTATTTCATGTTTCCCATTTTAGCAGGAGAGTACTTGTTCTGCTTGATCAGCAACCATGGACCTGGTTTCAGATCAACAATCAAACACAAAGACACAACTGGCTTTGTGAAGTATCAAGGTTACTTATGTATAAGAAAAGATGCAGATACAGCAGGGGAAGGAGAAGGAGAGTAATCAAGAAAGGGGAGAAGGGGAGAGGAGAGCACAAGGGACTGTGGTGATGGCTCACAGGTTCTGTGGTAGAGGAAGAATTATGGAGACCACCCCTCAGGGGAGAAATCTAATACTATACAAAAATGAACACCGATGTAAAAAAATAAAAAGAGAAAAGATGCAGAATAGACTACAATAAAGAATACACAGAAAACAAAACCTCAGAAATATCATCAGAGATTCAGATACAATTTCAAAAATGCACTCCAGCCATCAAAGTGTCCATCATTGTGAAACTGGGTTTGAACAATCAAAAGTGAAGAAAGCTTTTAACTCCAAGGGAACTTGAATGATTTATATCATCTCGGATAACCTATGCACCCTTTAGTGGTTCATGCTAGTTACATATTTTAGTGCACCCATTCATCAGCTAATACTTTACTTTTTGCTCAATAAACAATCCTGATAATCAGTTACTTATCTTAAAACTAGTCTTAAAATACTGAGATAAGAACATGGTAAGATTAAATTAGTAAATTAATTAAAATAATGAGAAACCACATTCTTAACACTTGTAAAAAGACCACAGACATCCCCTTAAAGTTTTCTTCCCTGAAGTGTTTTTGCATTTTGGTTTACAATTTCATTTTCCTGGTTACTAAGGAAATTATGTACAGTCTGCTGCATTTATTGACTTTTTTATGTATTGTTTTTTTTAAAAAGGAAGTGTCTGGTCAAGAATATATACTTTTATTTTCTACTATATTGTTGCTTTTCTTGATTTATTCATATCTTTATATATTCTAGATAGAAGATGTTATCAGACATATGTATTGAAAACACTTTCTTCCATTCTATGCCTTGGCAGATTATTTTCTTGATGGTCATTTTTGAGAACATAGGTTCTTTATTTTGATGTTGCTCAATTTTTTAGCATGTTTATGATGAAAATAATTAGTAATTTGTTTACTATATCAAAGTTACTAAAGGTATTGACCTATAAGGGGGGGGGGGACACCTGTAAACTTACAGAATGTACAATAGGGAGGAAAATAGAGTAACATATTTAAAAGTAAAAAAGAAAGTTATTTACATTTTAACAATCAATATAAATGGGTAAAACTTCCATATTACAAGACAAATTTAGATTATAACAAAAAGCTAAAATAAACTTTAAAGAGAACCAAATCATATCAGCTTCTCATGTAATTATTACAGGTATAGCATTTTGAATGTAAGAATTAAAAACCTGAATGTGAAAACTATAATAATAGTAAATGTATTTGGATTCAGAAGACAGTAAAAGCTAGAAAATTCATTTTAAGGAAGGTAGGCATTTTGAATACCAAATTTAAATATGTGTAAACCTTTATACTATGTTGGCCACAATATCACACATGGAACATTTTCTGTAATTTCTATATTTAAGTCATATTTGTATGAAAGATTATCTTATTAACAGTTCATCCATTTAGATAGTTTTTTTATGGCTAAATTTTAATCCCATGTGTCAAATCAGCGGCATCAGGGAATTTGGTGAAATGGGGAAATTCTAATAAATTGGAGCATCTAACATCTCCAAGATGGGAGAGAAGGAGAAAGGGTTGTGAATGGGTAGGAAAGAGGGGAGCACAGGACACAGATAGAGGACTATGGGTACTTCAGTGGTGGGAGATCTACGATGGTCACACCTGAGGGGATAAATCCTAGATTGTCAAAATATTAATGATGAAGTAAAACAACAGTTCTTCATTAATAATAAAAAAATTTAAAAAATGTTTTGTCACACTATGATATTTAATTTACACATCAAATGTTAAAGGATGGCAAAACCATTTTTTCAAAGAAAGATATCTTCTAAGTGTGTAACAAGTATGATATATGCATAATAAGGTGGAAGGGTGAATTGATAATTTTATCATTAGGTTATTTTATAAAAATTAATTAAAAGTTACTTATATTACTTATACAGTAATTCCTAGGAAACATGCCTTTGCAGAGCTGATGATGTAGAGTGAAGATGCAGGCCATGCTGTTTTCTTACTTTATCTCAAATACATGTTTAAGATAATTTTTTAAATATGATATATGGAGTAGGGTGGGGAAAATAAAATTATTATATATAACTTGTTAATAATTTATAAACAGTTCTGTAATAAAATATAATTGCAACTACTACCATGATTTTCAAAGGATTGGGGTTTTTTTTAAGGACATAGTAGGATATCAAACCCTCCTTCAACTTCAACTGTGGTGATATTATATGAGCAGATAAAGTTTGAATAACATGTGCTTTCAACTATGACTTTTAATACTATTGGTTGGTGGGAACATTTTGATTATAAATACATAGTTTCAAAACCCTGCTAATAGTAATTCACTTCAGAAACATAAATCATCATTCCCATGGTTTCTACAAAGGAAATGCATACAGAAATATAATAAGAAAGCATATTGTGTGCTAATGGAGCTCAGAGGAAAAAAGAAGACATGATTTCAAGTCAAATTTTAGAAAATGGAAATGATTTTCATATCTGGGTCCTTAAAACAAGAGACATCATTTTAAACTCTTTTAAAATTCTTCTCTTAAGAAGGAAAGAACAAAGTGAATTCTGATTTTCTTTTTTAATACTGTGACCAAAACCTAACCAGGAACTTTCCAGCTATTTGCTTTTCTTCTGTGTCATTTATTTAAATCCTTAGGATTTATTTTTCTGCATTGCAAGTATATTTGCCTCAACTCCTTGCATTCTATCATAGTCAAACTGATACATTTTTTTCTTTGTACTTGGAACCAAAAAATCTTATAGATATTTGTCAATTCTAATGACTAATTTTGAACTCAACCAGCTTCAAAAATACACACTTTTTTCTAGGGATTAATAGAAATCCTTTGCATTAGTAATATGGAACTTCAGACATAAACAGAATATTTCATTTGGTTTCCCAATTCACCATTACAGTCATGCTGCATACAAGCCCTATAAGATATACAAAGCGATCTTAGTTCTAAAGAGCAGGCTTGAAGTCATATATCCTGAAGGATATGGAAATTAACATAAGACGAAACATTATGTTAGTGACTATGGATTAACCCTCTATTGTGCTACCTGAACTTTGACTTCCTATCACGTATTGAAATTCCATAAATAAAATTGATAGTTGTTTCAAGGCTGGAACGGGGGCAATAGAAGTGTTTGAAATGCAGAGAATAGCCTTCAGAAAGACTTGAAAGAATAACACTGAATATTTATTTTCACACCGCTTCAAAATGAAGGAAATATATTTTCAAATTGACATAACTGAATATATAAATTTATAGATGAATACCCTTTTTAAAAATGATACAGATAATCTGGATAGGTCCAGATGGTCAAAGCAGCTTGCAGATCAAGTTGCTGACTCAGAAATAATATGGGGTGCAAGAATTTTCATATGAGCAGGCATTAGCCTGTGCAAAATTCCAGCTGTGTGGACAATAAAATACTTCAAGGATATCAGGTAATTTTATTCAAGTATTATTCTTGTTGGTGTAAGTTAATGCAATGCCCAAAGTTATAGTCTTCACATGAAAGTCATTTATTTTTGGTTGTTAAATCAAGCTTTTAGCCATTACTGTACATTTACTGTGCCTATTCTGGACTTTTAAGGTAGGTGTGGGTGGAAGGATTGTCTGACAAAGTTGTTCACTTTGAGGAGCTTAACATCTAAACAGATACACAACATGTAAAATCCAAAATGGCTTTGAAGCATTCACCAAGAAAAAGTCTAAAAACTATATTTATTTAAAAATATATATTTTAGTTATTTATTTTTGTTATTCATATCTTTTACATTATTGTGTGTTTCCCATAGGTTACCCATCACTGGTTCACTCGTGAAGCCATCACCATAGTCCCTTGTGTTCCTTTCTTCCCCCTCTTGAGTCCTTGCCCTCCCCCTCCCCTGTTGAATGTCACATTCTTATTTGGTTCCCCTATATTCCTGTTATAAGTGAAACTATTCGATATTTTTCTCTTTCTTTCTGGCTTATTTCACTGATCATGATCCCTTCTAGGTCCATCCATGTTGCTGTGAATTGCATGTGTTTATCTTTTTTGAATGCTGAATAGTATTCTATTGTATATGTACAAAGCCATAATAATTAAAACAACATGCTACTGGAACAAAAACAGACAAACAGACCAATGGAATAGAATAGAAAACCCAGAAATAAATCCACATATTTATGGACAACGAATCTTTGACAAAGGAGCAAAGAATACGCAATGGAACAAAGTTAGCTTGTTCAATAAATGGTGTTGGGAAAACTGGGCTGCAACATGCAAAAAAATGAAGCTAGACTACGACCTCACACCATGCACAAAAAAAAAAAAACCTCTCAAAATGGATAAAAGACCTGGAGGTAAGACCTCAAGCTATAAAATTTATAGAAGAAAATATAGGCAAAACACTACATGACACACATCTCAGCAAAATCTTTAACAATTCCCTCGAAGCGAAGGAAGTAAAGGAAAAGTTAAACAGCTGGGATTGCATCAAACTAAAAAGCTTCTGTACAGCAAAAGCGACAATAATGAAAACAAACAGACACCCTACTAATTGGGAGAAAATCTTTGCACATAATACAACCAATAAAGGACTGATAACAAAATTCTACAAGGAGCTCACACAACTCAACAAAAACAAAGTCAACAAACAGTCAAAAAATGGGCAAAAGAGCTAAAAAGACACTTCTCCAAAGAAGAAAAGCAAATGGCCAACAGGTATAGGAAAAAATGTTCAACATCATTTATAATCAGGGAAATGCAAATCAAAACCACAATGAGATACCACCTCACACCAGTGAGAATGTCATTCACCAAAAAAACAGGCAACAACAAATGCTGGCAAGGATGTGGAGAAAGAGGAACTCTCCTACACTGCTGGTGGGAATGCAAACTGGCCCAACTACTAAGGAAAGCTGTATGGTGTTTCCTCAAACTGCTAGAAATGGAGCTTCCATATGACTTGGCAATACCACTTCTGAACTTCTGGGAATCTACCCAAAGGACACAAAAACACCAATCCAAAAGCATACATGCACCAGTATGTTTATTACATCATTGTTTACAATAGCTAAGGTATGGAAACAACCCAGATGCACCAAAATAGATGATTGGATCGAAAAAGTATATTTAATGTAAGATATAATAAATTTGTTTGAAAGGAAGAAAACTGAGAAAATGACCTATGTGTCGTAATTATAGTGGTGAATATGTACACTGAATAGTAATGATTATTAACTAAACTCTTCTAGTTCATTTTACTAAGAAGCAGGTGGCACTATGTTAAGAAAATTTAAAAATGTTAAAAAGTGAGGGCCTCCCTGGTAGCACAACAGGTTAAGTTGTACCACTATGAAGCCATCCAGAGCCACTGCAGCACAAGTTCTATCCCTGGCCAGGGAGCTTCCCACATGGCACAGCAGACCTCTCTTGTCTCTCTCGCAGCTCCCCTCAGCAGTGTATTTAAGTCAATCTGCCTATTCTACTTCCCACTCTGGTAAATCCTCTCACCCCCCCCCCCAACTTCTGGCCTATACCTCAGCTTGTATGCATAAATAAATAAATCTTTAAAAAAATAAATAAAACAAAAAATGAGGCTGAATTAATGTAGATCATCCCATGGAGTACCATTCTCAAGTCACTCAATTATTAAAGTACGAGGGCTGAATCTTTAATTTTGAAAAATTGTTTGAAGAACATATAGAGAACCACAAAACCTATTTTTCTTTTGTTCTCTAGCAAATGACTAACCTCTACTGTAGATATGGTGTTAATACAATGTTCTCACTAGCCTCTGAATGCAGCATTTTGAATCCTGCTAGTGCCGTTAGATTCACACTTTACTAATATATAAAAATGGAGAGCACATAGTAGGTTAGATCAGGTTTAGTGTTAGCGACCTTTACAACCATGAGTTACTTCCTTATTCATTTGTTTCTGTAAATAATGTTTCCACAGTAGATCTTCACTACCAGAAACTTCAATATTAGTTTAGCTTTTATACCTCTAAACTTCTACAGGGTATAGTATATACTTTTAAATCACCTTACCTGTCATTGTTCACCACTGTTTCATGATGCATTTAATTCAACTTTGATTTGTTATATGTCTTACAAAATAGTATACTTGATATTAAATACATTTGCTATTTTTCAAGCTAGATTATCCTTTCTGTTTTGTTTTGAAGACAAAGGCCAGGCCCTTCTAATTTTTGACATTCTTAGCATAGATTAAGCATATCTGCTTAATGCACGTTAAATGAATGTTTTTTGTTTAGTTAGTCCTATTTGGATTTGTACCTTGATCATGTTAGCTGTGCTAAGTTGGAGAAGTAACTTAGAAAAACATTCCACTGTCTGTTTCAGAACTATTTTTGCTAGTAGATAAATTGTTTGTTGACAGATTTGAGAGCAAATAATAATTATCCTGTTTTGTCTGCTTGATACAGGAATGGAGAGATTCCTGGAGTCCCTAGTAAGGCCCTAGGCCAGCCAACAGGGAGTATATATTTCACTCCTGCTGCCTGAACTTTCTCTTCCTATGCTTTTAGGCTATCTCACACAACCTCTTAAAACAGGAAAGATAATTAAGGGCTTAGGTGTCAAATGTCTTTCATTATAGTGGAAAATAAAATGGGAATTTCTTAATTCTTTTTGCCTTTTCAGATTTTGCTTGACTACTTTCTAAGGAAAGAGGTCATTTTTGTTCACAAGATGGAGGTTTCTAAGCACCATCTGAAAAGGAATGACAATGAGGAGTCAGAGAAAACATCATAATTGGTCTTCAGAAAAGTTAGAGTACAGGCTATAATATATATAACAGAACTAGCCATAGTAACCACAACTAGAAGCTACTCAAATGTCGAACAACAGCAAATTGACAAACTGTAGAAATTTACCAATGCAGTATTTCACAGTGCAATAAATACAATGTGCATGAATTGAACAATGTTAAACAAAAGAGTCAGCTACAAAGCATTATAGATTTTATGATACACTTATATGAGAACAATACCCATTACCACTGGGGTTGTACTGATGGAAGGAAGCATGGCGGGTATTGTAGATTATTTCTCATGTTTTGTTTCTTCATCTGGGCTTCAGTTACATGGATATTATGAATCTGAGCTGGTGAAAGTCTATTCAATCATATCCTTAGGATATGTGTCCTTTTTCTGTGTGCTTATTGTTCTTAAAAAAAATCAGGAGAGGAAATAAATGTGTGAGCATAGAAGGCAAAAATACACCAAGGTGTCCTTTTTCCCATTGTAAATGGGTGATTTTCTGTGGGCAAAATTAGGCAGAATTTGCGGTAGTTTTCTCTTTACAGATCAAATTATTAATAATAAATCAAGCCAAATAGTTAAATTTGGGAATATATTAATTTCATTAATCATAATTTAATTAATCATAATATAATCGATTATATTATGATTAATTATATTAATATATAATTATATTAATATATTAATATATAATTAATTATATTAATTTATTTAATTTCATTTTTACTGTATATAGTTGCTTACATTTTCCATTTGCCCAGTTAAAAGCAATGAAAGAAAAATAAATGGTTTTTAATCATTTTAAAAAATAGTTTAATCATTTTATGACAGTTTATGATCATTTTATAATAGTTTAACAGCTAAAACCTGTTAATTAACCAATTGTATCAGTTTATCATTTGCTTATTCCACATCATAGAAAAGAATAGCCTTTAAGGGAAAATATTAGCATACGTCAGTAGATTTTTATATTATATACTATATCAACCTGTGATAATTATCTATAGAAGATTTTGAGTAATGAGTAAAATATGTGCAGAAATACAGTATTCAACAGAACCTTGATAGCAGGATTTCTGAACTGAAATTTTTATCGAATTGAAATTTTAAATTCCAATTATTTCAAATTGGAATTTAAAAAATTATCTCAGTAATTTTATTAAGATTATAATAGGTTCACATGCATTTGTAAGAAATACTAAAGAGAGGAACTATATACTCTGTCCAATTTCCACCATGGTAACATTTTGCCATGCTGTAAAATAATACTACAAGATATTGAGATTGATATAATGCAGTTAGTATCCAAGATTTTCCAATTTTATTAGTCATGTGTGTGTTTAAAGTTCTGTGCAATTTTATCACTTACAGTGTTATATTTCTGCTGTTACTGCTAAGATACTGAACAGCTGGGACATAACAAAAGTTCTACATACAATTCCTTTCCTAGATTCTGCCTTCCCATACCTTGTCTTTAACCTCTGGCAACCACTAATGTGTCTTAAATTTTTAAAATTTTATCATATCAAAAATGATATGTAGGGCCTCCCTGGTGGCGCAGCGGTTAAGCGCTGCGCTGTGGAGCTGTCGGCAGTGGCGACGCGGGTTCGACGCCCGGCCAGGGAGAGTCCCACATGGTGCGGCAGACCTCTCCTGTCTCGCCCGCTGCTCCCCTCAGCAGTGTATTTCTGATCTGCCTGTTCTGCTACCCGCTCTGTCTCCAGTGAACCCTCTCGCCGCCCCACACCTCTGGCTTGTACCCCAGCTTGTATGTATAAATAAAAAATAAATCTTTAAAAAAAAAATGATATGTAAATGGAATCACACAGTATGTAAATTTTGGTCTTCTGTTTTACTCAGTATAACTGTGATTATTCATCCAAGTTATTGTATGTAACAATAATTTGCAACTTTTAATTACTGAGTATTCCATGAGATGTACATGCCACTCTTGTTTAACAGCTAATCTCTTGAAGTTCATCTTGACTGATTTTAGTTTTTGATTGCTACAAGTCAAACTGCTATAAACATTCATGGATAGTATCCCTCCCTTATCTGTGGTTTCAGTTAACTGCAGTCACCATGGTTTGAAAATATTTTGAACACGCTACTTTGAGAGAACACATTCACTTAACTTTTATTGCAAGATATTGCTATAATTTTTCTAATTTATTATCAGTCATTGTTGTTAACCTCTTGCTGTGTCTAATTTATAAATTAAACTTTATCATATATACATATGTACAGGGGGAAAGAACAGAATACTGAGAGTTAGGAACTATTGAATATTTACAATTTCAGGCATCTGAGATGGTCTTGGAACTTATCCCTAGTGGATCATGGGGACTGTCATCCATAGATGTGGCTCAAGGAGAAAACATTGGAAGGTAGAGATGACAATTCAAGCAGTTTATTAAGGCTGTGGTTGGGAAAGGTTTTAAAACACCGGGGGAGGAATTTAAAACTGGGAATACAGTAAATAAGGGCCTCTATTGGTTCCGTAGTACATGAAGTCTTCATGCAGTAATTTTGATGGTAAATCTGAAGTGAATAGATGCAGTGGTTCTTGGTCATGTTTTTTTTTTTTAAGATTTATTTATTTATGCATACAAGAACTGGAGTGCAGGCCAGAGGTGTGGGGTGGTGAGGGGATTCACCATAGACACAGCGGGGAGCAGAACAGGTAGATCGACTGAAGTACACTGCTGAGGGAAGCAGTGTGCGAGGCAGGAGAGGTCTGCTGTGCCACGTGGGAATCTTCTTGGCTGGGGATCGAACTTGTGCTGCAGTGGCTGCAGATAGCTTCATAGGCTGAGACTTAACCCTTTGCGCCACTAGGGAGGTCCTGTTCTTGGTCATAGTTTAACTTGAACATTAGACTCATGTAAAGAACTTTTAAAACCCCCAATGCCTGGGTTTGGGTTGCACCAAGATCAATTCAATCAGAATCTCATGGTGGACTGCTGGTATGTATGTAACAGTCTAACAATATGTAACAAGGTAACTCTTATAATCCATGTATGTAAGGAAACGTAATTGAGTCATGAGGAATAAAACAAACTGGGCACTTTGAAGGAAGAAATATCAGTGCTCAATTATAAAGACAATGAGGAGGATGAGAAAAAAATAAGAGGTTCCCATGGTTATAAACTAAATTGCGGATTTTCAGAATGTTAATGTAGAGCTTTTTGGGCAGGACTTGTAGAGAATGATTTATTTCATTTGATGATAATGCATGCAGGTAGAGATTGCTTAGAGGCATTTGGAAATTTTCATATTCAAAATTGTTCATCCATTTCCCCTCTAGAAATCAAAGTTCCACTTTCACATTAAAAAAAAAAACTTTTATCCATCTTAGCAGACCATGATGTTTTGTTAAATTTTGTTTTGCAGTATGCTGAGTGATAATATTGCTTGTTTTCTGTGAGGAACAAGTTTCAAACCTGGATACTTATTTTCACAAACTGAAAAAACCCACATCTTCATAATATATGCAATTAGCTATAGCTCTGTTTTGGGTCTAGCAATCAGGTATTCAAATCTTGGCAAGAGCAAAGAAGAGTTAAGTGGCTTTTATAATATGTTTTTAAATGAAAGTCATAAAGAAAACGCCATTTCATTAAGTGCTTGAAGAGAGCTTCTTGAAAATGTATTCAGTGAGAGAATCCTGGATCCCAAGTGAGTCCTGTCACTCCACAGCAGGTGAGTTTATTTTCCATGGTGGCTGAGTTTGGTGCTATTGAGTTGTTTTTCTTGTCACCTTAGGCAAGCTTGATGGCTAATGGGATTGCTAATGGGATATACAGTCAGTTATGGAGTTCTAAACTAGCTTGGATTAGCTATGACTAAAATCAATTACCACAGTCCACTGGTCCACAGATATCAGGGGAAACTCTCATTTCTGTTCCTAGTGAACAGCTGTATTTAGTCCCCAAGAGAAGAAAAATATCACCATCAAAATTGAGGCTAATTAGCACCCACATTGGCAGTCAGAATAGAGACATGGAAAAGAAAATTTACAAAACGAGAATGGTTAAGGGTAGTAAAAATTTGTGTCACTAAAATTAGCCAACTATAACAAATGACTTTCTGGTGATTTCCTGAAAAGCCATATTCTTCACTTAACACATTAAAGGACAATTTTGTGATTGATGTGATATAGGCTGTACATTTCATTATTACCCAATGATTTTTACTTCAAAATATCCAGTATCAGCAAACTTTTGTGTAATCACCAAATGTTACTGGCTTGCTGTATATGTTTGCTATGACAAACACTCTGTTTGGTAGATAAGCATTGGCAAGCTTCAGTCAGTCAACAAAGATTAGTCTTTTGCTTAGCAAAATAGATAATAATTGTGCATGTTGGCATTTAAAATTCTACCATTAGATATTCATTCTTTAGAGTAATATTTTAAGCTTAAAGCAGTATAGTTTTCAATTAGTTAGTTATTTTCAATATCTAACAGTATAGTTTTCAATTATTTACAACAATGTGAGTGAACTCTAGATCATTACCTGTGTGGGTATTGAAGGGAAAAGGTTGAGAGAATATAAAAATCAAAAAAGAGGCTCAAAAAAAAAAGGAAAATTTTACTAAAAGACTCTTCCATGCTCACTGGATAATTTATAGATCAATTGACTTTAATTTTAGTATTAGTATTTTTATCTGTTTTATGGTGTCATTTTCCAAGATGAAATATTAATTGTAGTGAAAAAAATCTTGATTGTTTTTCCAATTAAATCAAATATTGAGAACAGTTTAGTTGAAAACTGATTTTATTTTGGTAAAGTCATAAAATTTTTAGCTTCTGCAATTTATAACTGACACGCTAGGACAGACTGATGTCTAAATTCAATCAAAAATTCATCTTATCATTTTTTGGGGGAAGATGGAATTATTAATGAGTAATACTGATGAAACAGCTGGTTTGACAGTAAGAATTTCATGGGAGTCATTGATTGTAGCAATGTCCTTTATCAGCATGCCTATACTTTTCTATTAAGCAGTCATGTAAAGAGTAAGATGCTGGCAGGGATTACTAAATGGCTTAAATTGGATGATTAAACTTTTCAGTTAACTCTCCTGAAAACACTCAAAACACAATCTTTAAACATGAGGCAATGTTTTTACTCTACTCTGACCATTTGGCTTCTAGGCAATTTTCTTCCTTCCCCATAAATGAGTTTTGTACCCTTCATAAACATTTCTAACACCTATGCAGAAAGTCAAAACAAAAATTAAATCAGTTTACTAATAATATTATGTCCATCACAGAAAACCATTAAAATACTTTTTACAGTTGTAGGGGACTTCCTAATTTATGTTTTCATGAGCATCTTGTGAAGTTATCAAAATAGATATCCACAAGGGACAATTTTATCTAGGAAATTATCTGAAATCTTTAAGCAATGAAAATAATGTCTTTAATAGCAACTGATTGATCTTTTCTGTCCAGGTATTATATAAATATAAATCATTTATGTGGTGATATAATAATAACTACAATTATAATTATCAAATCTTTGTTGAATATATAGTATACTGTGTTCTAGATACTTTGCTGAGAGTTTATTTTAGAGCTTTTCACTTTGAAAAGAAATTATCTTTACTCTTCCCCAACACTTTGTTCAGAACTCTTACAGAATTTTTATGTCACCTCATACTTTTGTGTTTATACACCTTTTTCTCACCATACTATATCTTCATGTGCTAGTACAATTTGTATACTGCTGCATCTATGTAACTTGACATATGATAAACAACCATTCAGTATATCATGTACTGTACCAGCTCTTGACTTCTAACTCTCTCCATTAGAAATGAGATGAAGAGGACGCTGGATAATCTATGTCATTTTCTGAAAAGAATATCTAGGAATCCACACAGAGGAAATGTCTAGACACCAGAACAATGCAAAGAGGTGGCTGGAAATGAATTAATAACCTATAATTATTATAGTTACCTCTTATACCTTATTTTCACTCTCTCTCTGAAATCACAATGTAGATTTATTGTGAAATCTGTTTGTTTGGGAGCTATTACAGCCTGACAGTAAATACATTATGTGGACCAGAGTATCACCTAATACAAGGAGAATCAATAAAGTTCAAATAAAGTCTTTGACAAAGCTGATCCATCTAACAATTATATAGCATGCACTACACTTCTCTGACAGGCTTATGCTTTTATACACCATTAAAGCATGAGAAATAACTCTGAAAGTACCTCTAAATAAACTACAAAATAGAGTACACCAGCTACATTGAGTGCATTTTTACAGAGCATCAGTTTAATAGTCCATTTTCCACTTTTCATTGTGAAAATATGACAGCGTTATATAGGTGGCCCCTCAAATCTGTACTGTTATTGATTTCTGCATGTTCTATATTTTCTGTGGCATAGCTCCTATCATATTTTAGTTTGTAATTTTCTTACCTTAAAAATCTAAAAAGACCCCCTCAAACATTAACTACCAAAAAATGTCAAATAAAAATGCAACATCCAATCACGTACTTTGACTTTCATCAGAAACAAGAATGAGGGGGCCTTCCTGGTGGCACAGTGGTTAAGTGCTGTGCTGTGGAGCTGTTGGCAGCAGCGATTGACACCCGGCCAGAGAGATTCCCACATGGCGAGGCTGACCTCTCTTGCCTCCCCCGCTGCTCCCCTCAGCAGTGTATTTCCATCCATCTGCCTGTTCTGCTCCCCACTCTGTCTCTGGTGAACCCTCTCACTGCCCCATGCCTCTGGCCTGTACCCCAGCTTGTATGCATAAATAAGTAAAAATATCTTTAAAAAAACCACACAAGAATGAGAAGATGTTGTTACTTGGCTAAGAGTAAATTCTGACATATTCTGAAAAGAGTTAATCATGAATAAATAGTGACTTCACCTGAATTAAAATGATATATTTAATACAAAATTTTCACCTTTGATGAATTAATGTACAGGGTTTCTTTTTTCTAATATTTTAGAAATGGCAATCTAATATTTTATAAAAGTCTCTGAGTTGCATAAAAACAAAGAGAAAGGCAAACATTGGTTATCACTTGCCAATGAGGTGCTTGTAGCCACATCAACCCTTTACTGGGAAGTTCTTATTCCATCCTGGCGGGTTGCCAGATGTTTCAAAGTAATAGGTCAAACCACCCTGATGTTGGAATGTGTCATGATACCAAAATCCTAAGCCTGTCTAATTCTTTGTTGAATTTGTTGCATATAGATGCATCACATATCTCCTCTAGTAACACGAATCACATTCCTACATGTGCCAGTTTTTGAGGATTTCAATTTGACAAATAGATCTGTCATAATAATTCCTCAAATAAAGAAGATACCTCACACTCCACCAACCCCCGGGTCCCCCGAAATATGCCAGAATATCAGTCCTGGGCTCACAGCTGGCTGTGGCAGCTCATCTGACTCAGTCAGCTTCGAGGTACAGAGCAAGCACTTGCTATGCTGTCTCACTCCAAATAAGAAAAAAAAAAAAAATCACCTGGTTTTTAATCAAAGAGCCTTTGAATACTGTCCCTCCTGAGAAGGCTGCTAGCTACTGTGCTTTCATGGTTACCCTTTGTACTGAACCACACTTAAAAGCTTTTAAATTTCATTGATGGTTCAATGTGCTGCTCAGTCACAATACTTTTGTAGCAGGCATCCCAACTTGAGACTAAGTCATATTCACCCTCAGGTTGATATGAGGGAATAACGCACCTCATGAGAAATAACTTGTGTGAAGGATATTGTGATACAGAATTTTGTCTCAAGGATAGTAGGTCAGCATGAGAAAAAAATAAGGGTCATAGCTCTCCCTTAGTCCCTCAACCCAGCTGCCAGGGACAAATTCCTCAGTCCTTAGGCAAGTCCATGGGAAATAAAAGATGGGTTTCAAATAAAAATTCCCTTTGTTCTTTCCTGTGTTACCTGCTCGAGAATTTGAGCACATACACTTCAGATATGTTATTGGCAGCAACTTCTACAACACTGGGAAGAAAAACTATTGATTACTACAATAACACAACACAAACATCAGTGCCCTCAATATTGAGAGCTCTACACTTTGGTGGAAGTCTTGGGGGTTGGTGCTTTGGCAACCACCACAGGCAGCAGGAGTATATACTTTGATGGAGTCCAACCAGAGAGACCTTTTCACCTGCCCCAGCAGGGTTAGTGACCCAGTTGGTTAAAATCAAGACAGGGTCCCTACCTTTGTCATTGAAAGTAGCAAGGAACACCAGTATAACAAAAGAGACCTGGAGTTAGCAGGAAAAGGATTAAAAGGATTGACCCATCAAACATAGCCATGGAAGTTTAAAAAATTACCTGTCAGGAAGCTGAAGATACTTGATTTTTTATTATATAGGAAAGAATTGCAATGAGATATCTTAATGATCAAGATGCTATTCTGATTCTTTGGTTAAAATGACTGAACTAATGAGCAATATTCTTGAGAGTGTTTAAAATAATTTAAGACAAGTGTTAGTTGGATTTAGTATCATTGACTTAGTTGGTGTATGAATTGATTTTAGCATACAGGATTTGGATCTATCATCAGATTGAAAAACATTTCACAGCATTGTTACTTAGGTAAGAATAGAGGTGTTGAGTGACTACTATGGGTTAAGCTTGGACACCAGGGGGGGAAAAAAAGTCCCTATTCTTGGGAGGTTTATTTTTTTAAAGATTTATTTTTATTTATTTATGCATAGAAGAACTGGGGTATAGGTCAGAGGTGTGGGGGGTGAGAGGATTCACCTGAGACAGAGGGGGAGCAGAACAGGTGGATCTACTGAAATACTCTGCTGAGGGCAGCTGCAGGCCAGACAGGAGAGGTCTGCTGCGCCAGGTGGGTTAGCTCCCTGGCTGGGGATTGAACTCATGCTGCAGGTGGCTGGCAATAGCTAGATAGTGCTGAGACTTTAACTCCTGAACCACCAGGGAGGCCCCCAGGAGGTTTATACTCTTGTGGAGGATACAGTCACAAGCAGATAAACAATTTATTGGTAAAGTGAATATCATATGCTGATAAATATTATGAATAGCGAGAATAAGTTACTAGAAGATGACAGTTAATGCTATTTAATATGGTCAGTAGGAAAGACCTCTTGGAAGGTGATGTGGGTAAGAATCAGTGGGTGTGACTGAATAAATCTTGCTCTTCATAAAGACTATGATTTTGATGTAACTATTTTGTAGGTCATTTTCTAATTCTAAAGGCATATGTAGGTACTGGGATTTTATTTTTTATTGAGGAAACATTAGTTTACCGCATCGGGATTTTGAAAATTATTTGAGAGCTGTTTTACAGCGGAAAGCATAAAACTATTGATTCGTTTTCCTTTTAGATAAATGTATTCATTGTTCTCAGTTCTTTGAATGGTTATGGTTTTATTCAACTTACAAACTCAGGATACATTCTTTATAAGTGTGCTTAGACATTGTTTCCCATTCCATTTTATAATTTTCTTCTATCTATCAATTATCTATCATCTGCCTATCTAGTCAATATCAGTATAAACAGAAACATAGGTATGATGTTTTAGATTCAGATAAAAGAACAGGCAGAGACAAAGGAGAACTCAACAGCTATAGTTTTCTACTAAGTTCTTTGGCTGCAGCTTTGGTCTGACATTAGGAAACTGTCTCATGCTTGGGGAAGTCCTAATGTGTAGTCTTGAGCAAAGACTGACTCTGAGGAGATGTGTAGATCATGTTGACACTTCAGGAAGTCCAGAGCAAATGAAGCTTGGATTTGTTTTGAAGCAGGGTCAAAAAAGAGCAAGTCTGCCGTACTGAGCACATTTCTTTTCTTTGGGTATTTACAGGCACAGATTTGAAGTTTTACAAAGACAGTTTAATCCTTTAATTTTAATATTTATATTCCCTGTAATAGAATCAGAATATGTTATTTACTTAAGTATTTGTACTTTAAGCAAAAATATTATAGGTGTACAGGACTCAGAGCTATTTGTATACTTGTATAAAGAAGCAAAACAAATAGGTAGCATTGCTTCAGTTCTCTGGAGGCTTAGCATCCATCCGTGGAAAAAAGAAACACAACAAGAAAAGTCATGAAAATAGAAGAAATAAATGGAAATACTAGAATCATGCAACAAGATAGAACACCATAGAACAAGAGCTAACAAGTGCTAAGGGAATATTATACAGACCATGCCTGCATTGACTGAAAGGTAAAGGTAAGAAAACTTTATCAAAGATGTGAGAGTTTGATCTAAATTCTTAAAGGGGTTATTTTGGTTGATCTGAAAAATGATTCATGGATGTTAATTTGAGGATGTTTTCAAATGTAATATGCAAGTAGAATAGAGAGTAGAAGAGGGAGAGTCAATAAGATATATGTTGTAATTAAACATTATATTGACACTGAAATTAGTTAATTTGGTGAGAAGTTAGTGTGTATCTAGGTTTTACTAGGCAGAACTTTGTGTTTATAATAATGCACTCACTTTTTAACAACACTACTCTATTACTACAATTATTTTCAGTTATTTTATTTCCCAAGAGGATTCTTAGTTGCGTAAATTAAATCCATAAATTAATTCCTTTCAAAAATGAGAAGAGTGCTTTGGAAATTTGATATATGGTGCCAATGGGGAATAAAAGCAAATGTACAGAAGAGGTCCACGGGGAAGGAAAATAGTTAGATAATGGAGTGAGGACAAGGTTGGCAATCTTAGCAAAAATGAAACAACAGATGGGGTATAATTTTTTTCAGTCCTCAGACAGATGGTTCACCAGATGGATTCTGCCGGGTTCATACAGCTTATGTGTATTTTTCATCTGCTTATCATGATAGGCAAGGCCACTTCAGTGCAGGCAAAATCTTCACTTGGTTCAGGTTATTGAAATATAAAACTGGAATAAATTGGAAGTTGGAGACAAAGTATTTTTTATTAACTGTCATTTTTAATTATTCAAATACATGCAGATAATGTTATTTTTAAAGACATTGGAATTAAAAAAAAAAAAAAACACCTCAAAGGTTATGGTACATAAAATGCTATCCAGGGATTTTATGTAGTTTGAATTTTGGAGGTCTTTAATCCAAATTTCAACTAAAATTATCATTTTTTGGCACTTTATGTTTTAAAATAATTTCTGCTTACTGACACAACAAAGAAAAGTATTTAATAAATTTTTAATTGAGGAATGTTTTAAATAAATCAAGAAATATTTCTATGTAAATTAAATCCAATCTTTACTTGCACTTCATCGGAAATTGGGCATTGTGGTTGACATTTATCTAGTAAGTTTTGCCATAATAAATGGTGAAAGTCATTATCTTCAGTAAACTGCTGGAAAATTAGTAAGTGTGTATGTGCTAATTTTGAGACAAAGATTTTAGATTATTTTCATTGATTAATGAGACTTCTTAGAAAAAAATATCCTTGTATTAAAAAAAGGAAGAATAAAGCATAAACATTAACTCCATGTATTTTCAATTAATGACCCTTCATTAAAATATAGTTCTGTAGATTTACAGCACAAATAATCTATTTTATTGGGGGGGGGTTCCTTTTATATTGTCAGAAGATGAAGTCTTAATTCATGTGAATTTAAATTACAGCAAGAGGAATTTTATTGTAGCTATTGTAAAGTACTGATTTGTAACATCAAAGGAATTTGATTTGTCTGGAGACACTACATTGGGCTGAAAACCAATAACTATAGTATATTTCAGATATAGTTCCTTGAAGACAAGCATATCAAAGACAGTGTGTTTTAAATAAAACATATATATATATATATATATATGGTGTATTATTTTCTAAATATTTTAATATACATTTCATTTGAATCTTCCTCTCATTTAAGGTAGGTATGGCAAATATAATCATCTTCATGTTATAAACCAGGATGCTGGCTTGAGAACAAATGAGTGACCAACTAAAATTGTACACTTTGATGGAAGAACATGGGCTTTCTGCCATTCAACAAGTACTAAGGACCTACTATTTGCCAAGTGGAATAGGTTTGCATAGGAAAACCAAGGTTATTCCTTCTTGTACCAACGCCATCTTGGGCCTATTGCCCTACTCTGGGCAGAGAGCCAATTTCTTCACTGTTTCTTTTATGTATATTAACCTGTTCTTGTCATCCATACATAGCTCCATTAATCTTATTAGAACAAGATGTGCATGACATGTCCCCTGGACATCTGCTATCAATAGACATACACAAAATGATCACACGTATTAAGCAGGGGATAGGAAGGCCCGTCTCTTGTGGGTGGCATGGATTCTGTCTTGACCTGAGCTCCTGTCCACCAATTTAGGCACTGAGGACCTCTGTATATACTATGTTCTTAATAAATTATAAATGTGATTAATGGACTTGCCTGCTTTGTTTTTTAGACTTAAGTTACCTTCTCAAGTTTGGGGAAATAATTCATTTTCTCAGCCTCAGTGTTTGTGCTAATCTTTTGACATGAAGTCCTACCATGAATTATATGAAGGCAAGAGCCCTAGACTTCAATGAATCAATCCACTCTGGAAATTTTATATATAATTTCTTTTTGTGCCTTATAATATGTATCAATAGTCTTTAGTAGAGATTTAAAGACTGATAGGAAGAGAAAATATATTGATTATTAAAACACTTACAGCACACATTAGAAAATCATATAACTGCAATTATATGTTTGGTTCTTTGGAAACAGATAAAAGGAGCCTAAAATCACAGGAGGGAGTTAAAGAAACACTGAAGGTCAAAGTGAAGGTTTTGGTGATTCTTGAAGAAAAAGATAAATCAGTAGTAAGTAGTGGAATCCAGTCCTTTTGGGAAGAAAGTCAATATACATATAAGGTATACATAAAATAAAGTCAATGTACATAATAATACACAAAAAATTCAATATTGCTCAAGAATAAAATGTAAGCCATCAAGTCAGGGATATAAGCAGATAAATCATGGTCACATAAGTAAGTTTGTGATATTAAGACTTCTATAAACAATGAGAAACTACTGGATATTATTAATAGAGGTTAATATAGTAAAATACAGTTAATGAAATGACCTTAAATATTTCTGAAAGAATATAGTTAGAAGAAATGAAAGTATCTGTACTAAACAAAAGAAGAACAAAAATTAACAATAGAAATATTGACATGTTTGAATTGCAAAGACTTGAGTAATTGAATGCGCACGGGAGAAAAATAAAGGGAAGATGATGGGGTATAAAAGGACTGTCAGATTTCTACCTTGGACTATTCAATGGATAATGACGTCATTGATCATAATAAGAATTAAAGGACCATATTTGGTTGTCACTGATACATTGAGGGGAAGAGGAGATAGAAATGGAGCAAGGAGAAGATTTAATTTTATATTTAACAGAATTAACTTGAATTCCTTAAGACATTTACACTAGTGATATTCAATAGATAGTTTCAAATGCATTATGATTTGGATACATATTTAATAGGAAAGAAATCATACATTCAGGTGTTCAAAGCTTATCTGAATGTCATTTCCACAGGAAGATTTGCACAAAGCAAGAAATAAAGATAATCAAACATCAGGAACAACAGTGCTAAGGAAAAGGTAAGATGCTTCTAAATAGCTATGTTATCAACTATTCTTATGATCCTGTTATTAGAAATTATTTTTTCAGATAAGTGATTTTCTTATCTGTAACAAGGAAAGAAGACTGGATTCCATATTGAATTTGTTGTATATGTTATAAATAATACTTTATTGCTTAGAAGGACAAATGAGGGAAAAAAATTATGTCAGAGGTTGGGGGAGAATAAAATAACACATTTTCTCAATCAACATTTCAAAAGTATAACTTTAAGAAGAATTTCACTCATCACTGAATTGACAGCTTCTAGAGAGTATCTCTAGTTTTCCTCCTGGAACTGAAATGCTATGTTTTTTTTTGTTTGTTTGTTTGTTTGTTTGTTTTAAGAACAACAACAAAGAGAAAGAAAGAGAGAGAGAGAGAGAGAGAGAACTATGTATGAATCTAGGAAAATATTATTTGAAATTCAGTCATCATTTAGGTAATCTTATTTTTTGAAATGGACACAGAAAAATAATTTCAAATCCAACCACAACTCAGCCAACACTTTCTGTCTTGTTCAACGTTGGGACTATGTAGTAAATCTATCCATAATATCAGATAAGGATTCATTTTAAAAAATAGAAATATAAGAAAGAGAGCAGTTCTATATTTTTTTGCCTCTATATATATGTAGGTTGTTCATTTTCTTATGCTGTAAATTAGCAATCACTATATAATCAATCTGTTGAACTTTAAGTTATTTATGTTTTGAGAAACACCATATTGGCCATTGACACAGTGTTTTCATTGACACAGCCTAAATCGTAAATCCATCTGCCATTTCGCCAAACTGTTTGGTGGGTTAAGTTCTCAAATTCTCGAATAAGTGTACAAATATTTTAATTAACTAAAAAGCTATCATTAAGGGTATTATTGTGAGGTTTTATATTTTATTTCTTGAAAATTATGTGTGCTTTGTAAAACATAACATATTTTGGTACTCTTGTGAAATATTGTCTGGAATATACACAAATACTTATCATGCTCTAAGTATTTACTTACATGTATAGTTTTATTCTAGATTGCAATCTGTTTTAAGAAAAAAATATATATATATATTGTTCTGTGCTGCTCTGTGACTGCTTACCCAATCATATCTATATACTGCTGGCTGTCAAAAAGGTTTTTCATAAATGTAATCCTTATTTATTTATTTTTTTAAATTCCCTACTTGTAACTTCACAGGTTCTGTAAATAACTGAAGGATAAGCCTTAACTCCTTGGTGTATCCTAGAGTTTCTCCATAATTTGGCTCTTATCTAAGCTGGGGCTTTACCTCTTTCTTCCTCCCAGGCTGTTTCTTGCATCAGTGCTTTTGATCATGTTGATTCTGCCACTTGCAGTGTTCTCTCATCAGCCCTTACTCCTCTCCCTCTCCCATTCTGTTGTTACCTTCTAGCTGTCTGTTTTAATAATTCAGCTCGTGTGTTTTTCTATACCAACTGTTTCCCGTCTCTGCTTATCCAGGTGGAAATGACAACTAGTATCTGCAGTTTTGCCCTTACTACAATACTTGGATCAAACTTTTATCATACCTCATTACTGTACCTGATATTTTATGGTTATTATTTCCATCTTTGTGATATAATTATTTATAAGGAATGAATATGTTTGGCTTTCAGATAATGAAAATGTATTTCTCAAATGTATTTGGTCTTTATCCACCATTCCTGGCTCACTGCTTCCAAAAGTCTTGGGATTTCCCAAGAGTTGACAGTGAAAAATGTGTCTCTTGTTATGTTAATGAGGTGACTTTTTGAGAAGCTCCTAAAAAGAGGGGTTGATTACCAGGGCTAGTCATATGACTGGAGGGTTAGAATTTCCAGTCCCACTCCCACACATCCAGGGAAGAGAGGATTAAAGATTGAATTCAATTCAATGCTAAATAACTAACTCAATTAGACTTTCGCAGCAAAGCCTCCACAAAAAAACCAAGAAGAGGGAGATTCTGAAAACTTCCAGTTGATGAACATGTGGGCACTTGAGAGAATGGTGTGCCTGAAAAAGGCATGGAAACTCCAAAACTTTCCCCAAACTTTCCCCTAAGCAATTCCTCCATCTGATTGTACCTGAATAATATACTTCATAATAAATTGCTGATCTCATGAGTAAATGGGTTTTCTGAGATTTAGGAATTCCTCTAGTGAATTAATAGAGCCTGAGAAGGGTATTTTGGGAACATCTGATCTAGAGTCAGTTGGTTAGAAGCAAAGTTAGTGGTCTAGGATATCTGCTGGCTTCTGAAATGGAGGACAGGAGGACAATCTTGTAAGACTGAGCCCTTTATCTGTGGAATCAGATGCTATATCTGTGTAGGTAGTATTAGAATTGTATTGAATTATTTAATACACTGATGGTGTCTGAGAATTACCTGTTGATATGGGGAAGCTTACACACAGAGAGAAACAAACACACACTCATTGGAATTAGATCCAGTGATCCAACACTAAATCTCTATCTCTACCTCTTTCTTTATCTTTATCATCTTTTTATCTCTATCACCATCTTCGTTTTTATCTCTAATTATATCATAATTTCTCCTTCTCTCTCCCTTTCCTAATAGATAGATAGATATAAATATCTATATCTTTATATGTAACTATCTGTTTCATCTATATGTAGGCTATAATGAGTATCTCAGAATGTCATTTAAAATCAAGGACCAATTCTTACTATCTTAGAAACTAAAAATATATGTTGCCTATAACAAATATTTAATGAGCATTTCTCTTTAAATGGGTGAATTATGAATAAAACACTATCAAATAAAAAATAACAAGAAAGATAGATGGGAAGACATCAATTCACTAGTATGTAATGAATAAGAAAATGAATGCCAAATATTGGATATCTTGTCAGTTCTAACTTCAGAATATATCCAGAATCGGACCACTGTTCACCTGTATAGTTCTGACCTTAGTCTGAGCTACCAGCTTCTCCTGCCTCCATTCTTTTTTTTTTTAAGATTTTATTTATTTTATGCATACAAGCTGGGGTGCAGGGCAGAGGCATGGGACGGTGACAGGAGTCACCAGAGATAGAATGGGGAGCAGAACAGGCAGATCGAGGGAAATACACTGCTGAGGGGAGCAGCGGGTGAGGCAGGAGAGGTCTGCTGTGCCATGTGGGAGTCTTCCCGGCAGGGAATCACACTCAGGGGCATCGAACTCATGTCGCCGCTGCTGATAGTTCCACAGCACTGCGCTTTAACCCGCTGTTCTTGCCTTTATTTATTTATTTTAGAAGTTTACCGCTTTCCTGTTTTTCTTTTTAAAGATTTTATTTATTTATGCACACAAGCTGGGGTACAGGCCAGAGGCGTGGGGCGGCGAGAGGGTTCACCAAAGACAGAGTGAGAAGCAGAACAGGCAGATCGACGGAAATACACTGCGAGGGGAGCAGTGGGTGGGGCAGGAGAAGTCTACCTCGCCATGTGGGAATCTCCCTGGCCGGGCTCCGAACTTGCGTTGCCGCTGCCAACAACTCCACAGCACAGCGCTTAACCGCTGCGCCACCAGGGAGGCCCTACCTTTATACTTAAAAGGACCTTTGAAATGGTTCTCTTTGCTTCTACCCTTGTCTATCCTTGCCAATTACATTGTATTTTAAAAGAGTAACCAGAAAAAAAAATAATAGTAAATCATATCAGTTTACTCTTTTGTCTTAATTTCTTGACTCTTCATCTAGAGTAGAAGCTGACATTCCTACTGTGACTCACAAGGGCCTTTGTGATCTGCTGCCTCTTTCTCTTTCTCTCTTTCTCACCAACTATGTTTCTGTCACACTGACATCCTTGCATATGTGGATTTTACTGGCATATTTTGCACTCAGAGTTTTTAATCTAAGGATTTCTTTGTCTTATGATGCTTCTAGCCAGGATGTTTACATGTCAAATCCCATATATCCCTTAAATCTTTGTGAGACATCAGTTTCCCAATGGAGCTCATTTTGTGCAACATTTATAACATTGCCATCAGCCATTCCATTCATAGATAATATTAGTATACTCTCCCCCATGGAGTGTTAGTTATGAAAATGTACAGTTCATCTCTCCTGCAGACCAGCATAATGACGACTATTGTTTTGCTTGATACCTTTTTAGGTCAACCTCCAGCAATAGCCCTGTCTTCCTGTTCTTTCCATGTATCCCACTGCCTGCTCCCGACCAGTGAAGGAACATCACTGGAAGTTTAATGGAGGCCCATTCCTGCAAGGCATAGGGCACCTTTAATAGGTGATTTGGACTCCCACAAGTCATAGGCTCCCTGCCCAGTTTTCTTTCCTTCCCCTCTCCTTTACAGGAATCTTTCCTGCATTTAAATTTAAAGGTTCTTCTTGCCATCTCTGGATTTCTTCTCTTTCTCTTCACAATTTTTTTTTGCTCAATTAATTTTAGTAAATCTATTCCTGACTTGCCATGTGCTTCTTGGAGGTTTCAAAAAAACATGTTTGTTATACTTTTTCTCTTCCCCATGTCATTTTTTTTTTTTTGATACCTGGGTCTTGATTTATAAAGGTGAGTGAGTGATGACACAGCGAGATCAATATTATTGAAAGAAATATTTATTACTTATAATTCTTTAGAGAAAGGAGCCTGTTTTATCATGTAGAGCCAGAGAAGTAAGCCCAGAATCAGTTAGGAGGACAAAGAGGAATGGAGGGAAAGTATGACTTAGAGTCTTTATTGTTTTTTCTACAGAAAAGTCAAAGCAAGGCAGGGGAAACAGTTTAGGGTTGGTTAATTTGAATAATGTTATTGGGCTCTGGGCTCTCCTTGTATGCCAGTTTGGCTATATGATTAAGTATATGATGAATGAATTAATAGACAAATACATATGCTAACACACACAGACACACACAGAGAATAAGCAATTATAATGTAAAACAAAGCTTGACAAACTACCACCCATGGGCCAAATCTAGCTTTTCACCTGTTTTTGCAAATTAAGTTTTATTGGAACACAGCCATGTTCATCCATCCATGTATTATCTATGACTATTTTTACATTACAATCACAAAGTTCAGTAGTAACAACAGACACCTTATGTGCAGCAAAGGCTAAAATATTTACTATCTGAACACTTAGAAAGTTTGCCAATACCTGTGCTAAATTTCTATCACGCTTACTTTTTTAAAGTTTATTATTTTCCCAATGGAAAGGAAGATGTGCAATGCAGAAATATTTTGTTGTTTTATTCACTAATATAACTCAGGAAATCGCACTGGTACTTAGCATAATAAAAGGATGGAATCAACATTTTTTGAAAGAATGAATTCAGATAAATTTGAATTCTTAATTCAGACCCTTTATTTAGTAATTATGTGAGATGAACACTATCCCTAAGCTTTTTCTAAGTCTCCATTTCTTCAAAAATAATAGGGCCCAGCACACAAAGTTTAAAATTAAATGATGTAATACACGAAAATTGTTAATCCATAACTTTACAGAGTAAGCATTAAATTACAGTAGACATTTTTTAGAGAATGTAATGCTTTTCACTTAGCTCTTTCATATTTGAAAATTTCAGCTTCCTAAGTATTAATGCAAATATGTACACTAGACATTTGTTTGGAAACAAAATATGTGTGATCTATCTAAAACAGGTTTAATAATATTTCTTATCTGTCCCACAGGACATTGGAAGGACAGATGAGATTGTATTTTTCAGTATAGGAAACTGAACAATGAAAGATAAAATATGAATTTAGATGCTTTTTTCTTCTAACTTCAAATAAAAGCAATCAATAAATAAAAACAGAAATATCTCTTTGTATTTTGCTTCTCATATATAAGGTGCTATAGACGAGTAATTGAGTTTGACAAATTTGTTGACACATTTGACTCATTTATCAACTTTACAATGATATTTGAACAATAAAAAATACTCAGTTGTAAATTTAGATACTTATTTATATTTCAAGGGAGTTTGAATCTCCATTAACAGATGTGTCATAGATCTTCTGCTGATGAAAAATCTTAGCTTAAGCAGCATTGGAAAGGTGTCTTGCCTCTATAATACCAGCATAACTCTTGGTAATCTACATTTGTTTGTGTGGCATTTCTATTCTGATAAATGCAACTGTTTTTCTTGTGTATTTCCCACACTTTGTCACTACATTCTCCATCATTTGCATTATATTCATTCTTCTGATGCTGTATGTGTCAAGGTCCTTATTTATATTCAAGGTCACTATTAGATGGTATTGTTCAATTTGTTTCTTACTTCATCTCTTTGAAGCATGTAAAATGGATTCTATTCAGTTTTTTCCTGTTTCTTTGAAATCACACATCTTGAGTTAGTCCTTTTTCTTGACCACTGGTACTCCACTCTCTTCAAATATTCCCCTACGGAGTTCTGATTAGCACAGTCCTTCTTGCTCAAATCCTCTGTTTTTATTTATTCCTATAACTTTAGTCATCATCAAGGAACTTCTGGATTCCATAATCTATTGTGCGTCCTGTAATTTGTTACTGGGTTCCAAACACATATTTAATATTTATGGAACAGATCAGCATTTTCCACTTGAAATTCAACATTTCTAATCTGCAGTTCTTTTCCTAATCAAGACTGTCCCTCCATATATATATATATATTTTTTTTTTTAAAGATTGATTTTATTTATGCATACAAAAACTGGGGTGCAGGCCAGAGGTGTCGGGGGGGGGTGAGAAGAGTCACCAGAGACAGAGTGGGGAGCAGAACAGGCAGATCTACTGAAGTACACTGCTGAGGGGAGCAGCAGGAGAGACAGGAGAGGGCTGTTGAGCCACCTGGGTCAGATCCCTGGCCAGGGATCAAACTCATGCTGCAGTGGCTCTGGATAGCTTCATAGTGCTGAGACTTAACCCCTTGCACCTCCAGGGAGGCCTTCCTTCTATATTTTTATCTAAGTAAACTACACCATTTACTTCTAGTATCTGAAGCAAGAAGATTGAAAGACATCTTTGGTAATAATTGTTGGCAAGGGTATGGAGAGAAGGGAACTCTTGTACACTATTGGTGGAAATGTAATCTGGCTCATCTATAGAAAAAAGTATGGAGCATTCTCAAAATATTAAAAATACATTTGCCATGTGAAGTAGCAAATTCACTCCTATGGAAATATTCTGAGAATATGAAAATAGTTATTTGAAAAAGCTATATATATATATAGTATGTATGTATATATATTCCTATAATTATTGCAGCACCACTTAAAATTGTGAAGATATCTATATAAATCAGTGTTCATCTATAAATGACTGAATAAAAAGACATGGTATATATACACAATGGGATACTATTCAGTTGAAAAAAAATTGAAACCTTAACATAAGCAAAAACATGGGTGGAACTAGAGGGATTACAGTAAGAGAACAGGTCAGGAGAAAAACAAAAACAGATGTTTTCACTCATATGAGGGTTATAAAGAAGAAAAGAAGAAAAAAGATTCAACGAAACCAAATAAACCTTTGGATTTTGACTATAGAATTGAGGTTATAGGAGTGGGCAGTGGAGTGGAGGGTATTCAAAGGACTAAGGTGAAAGTCTACTGGTACTCAGGTATGGTGGGTATGGTGTGAGAATATACATTTAGAGAGGTGTAAACCTGTACCCTTAAAACATACACAGAATTGTAAACTGTTGCTCACATTAAAAAAATAAGTTAAAATACTACAGATTCAAAAACTCTGCATTAATTTATGAATTTAAAAATTCTGATGTTATAAAAACAGTTATCTAAGAATAATCTTTGAGGGGTACTCTAATGTTAAAAATTTGAACAGGAAATAGTGGTCTTTATGTTAAGACTTTTAAATATTAAGACTAAAATGAAAATTTCGGTAATAGCAGCAAGTACATTATTCAATTATTCAGCAGCATTATATAAAACATCTTGAGGTGGGTCTGTGAACATATAAGAAAGTCAAAATGTTTGATCTAAAGATATTAATAAGGTCATTTCCGCTCACCACAAAATAGATTTGTGGATGGTCTATAAAATAAATGAACTTGTACTTATCCTAATCAATTATGACTTCCTATGATTAAGTTAATCTATACGAGTTTCCTTATGACTATGATAAACAAATGCAGTACACATTTTCTGATATGTTTTTAACATGCTGAAGTAGAGTTACATACAGGAATGAATACATTATCTACTAAATGGCAACTAGGTATCATCTAGAAAAAAATATCCACAAATTTAAATTAGTTCAGGAGTTTATCAGTTCTTACCTCAACTATCTGCAAGTGAGTTAACTTGGTAACTTCTCCCCAACTCCCCAATGTCTTTGTTCTAAAGACTTTGTTTCTGAATTTGAGAAAAAAGTCCTAAAGTGACCCCCTGATGATATCCTTTTATTCAAAGGAACTTTCATGTTGTATATCTTGTCTGAAATTTTTATAGGTCTTCATTATTATGAATCTAAATTAAATAATTTGCCATTCTATGTATAAAACCCAGCACGGTACTTGCAGTGTGGTTTTAGCATATTCCTCACTTTTTCATGGAAAGTTTAGTATGAGATAAAACAAGCTTATTTTGAAAGAGGATACTAAAGTTATTTGTAATATATTGCAAATATATAAGCAATGTTAAAGTGTTCCCTTTGATTTATAGGCATATTGAGAAACAAAGGCTATTGATTCTGTGCCTAGTGTCACAGTAGTATAATGTGTCATAGTTCCTATTTGGGTTTAGATCTATTAGGTGAAAATAAATCAAATTGTTCTTTAATTTGTTATAATCTGTTGTCATTGTATGTACCCAAACTTCCAATACATTATCAATATTGATGCATTACTGCATATTTATTATACCTTTTCCAGAATCATTTGTCAAAGATTCTCTAGTTATTTTTAAGAAGAGTAAGATTTTGATGACCTTAGATATGTCCAGAGCCCTGGAGCTTTTGAGACATTTATTCTCAGGAATCCAAGGTTCTGCAAAATTTAACATGTCTATACATGAAAGAAAGCATCTAAATATACAAATGCCGACCTCTGAATTGGGTATATTATTAAAGTATTAATACAATAGTTTTTACACCTGTCATAAAGAGAAAGCATTTAAAAAATACAGAAAAAGATTAGAGGAATTTTTCTTTCTATTCCCCCAATTCGGGATTTTCAATGGAAATTTTCATAATATCAAATATGAGAAGACAGGCTGTCATCATTATTGTCATTAATATTTTGATTTCGCCATTACATATTATTTAAATAAGTTTATAGAGTCAAGTATTCATATGCCTGCCTCGCCTATGTAAGTGATGTTGAACAGTTGCAATTCTTAATTATACCTATTTCTCTTAATTTTCTACTTAATTTCATATATAAACACTAAGTAAACTGCATGGAAATACATAATTACTCTTTCTAAACTTTTCTCTGAAGTATAATGTACATAAAGGAAAGTTTACACACCATAAATTAACAGCTCAATGAATTTTCATGCTAACATAACCATAAAACCAACATCCAGATCAAGAAACAGAGTATTACCAGTTTCACAGAAGTTCAGGTTTCCAGAATCTATATCCTCCTGCAATAATCGTTATCCTGACTTCAGTAGCATATATTAGTTACACTTATTTTTTGACACTCTGTATTGATTGAATTGTGCCATTTATAATTTGGGAGCAATTCTTCACTCACGATTGTTTGGAATATCTATGCATATTATTTCATAAAATAATATATTGTCAAAGTCATTGCAATGTAATGCTGTTTACATATATCATAATAGGGTTATTAGATCATAGGAACTATATATTTAACAGTTTGAAGAACTTCCATATTGTTTTCAAAAGCAGATATACCAAATTACATAACATACACACAAATGTATGATGATTCTAATTTCTGTGCATCCTGATCAATGCTAATTATTATTATTTTTAATTATAGCCATACTAATGTGTGTGACATAGATTTGAGCTGTATTTCCCTAATGGCTTATAATTTTGAGCATTTTTAATGGTTTATTGGATATTTGTATACTTCCTTTTAAAAAATATATTCATTCCTTTTGCCCATTTTTATTTGGATTATTTATTTCTGTTTTATTTTATTTTATTGTTCTAACTGTGGTAACATTAGGATTATCTCTTCCAGGTATCACTACCATAGTTCACTCACCACCAAATCACCCATAATCCACTATCATAGTCCCCTTATTTCACATTACTGAGTTATAAATGTCTTCTATGCATCCTGGATATAATTCCTTTAACAGTTATATCATCTGTAATTGCATTTTAGTGTTGTCTATTTGAATGCTCTTTTAGCATATAATAATATACAATGATACAAACCTCTAGGGAAAGAAATGAGAGAAGAAAATATTTTTTCAAGTTTCCTTACTTTCAACATTTTAAAAACATATATATAATTCAACTAAGCAAAGCATGAAAAAAATGTTTCTTTAAAGCATATTACATGCAAGGAGTAACAATTGAAATCTATATTACTCATTTTCTCAAAGTAAATAATACCAAATAACAAATTGAGAGCTGTGGCTGAGTTTCTGAAAAGCATTCTGTAATCATTAAACTTTCTATTTACAATTTGTTCAGATAAGTTCACAAAGCACAAAATTCTCCCTGTAAGTTGTATAAATCAGTATCTTTTAGTATATTTACAGACATATGCAGACATCACCCTCTCTAATTCCACAGCATATTGACCACTGTAAAGAAACCCCATTTCAATTCTCTGTCAATTCTCATTTCCTCCTCCACATAACTCCTGGGAACCACTTACTTCCTATCTCTTACATTTGTCCATTGTGGAGATTTCATATACATGGATTCATGCAATATGTGTTCTTTGGTGACCAATTTCATTAGTATAATGTTTTCAAAGTTCATGTAGTAACAAGAAAGCTAAAAATGTTATTGTCAAAGTGTGTTCTGTTATATGGATACACCACTCATTGGTGGGCATTTGGCTTGCATCTTTTTTTTGACTATTATGAATAATAATGTTATAAACATTCATGCAAAAGCTTTTATGTGGGATATGTCCTAATTTCATGTTGGTTTATAACTAGGAGTGAAGGGCCTCCCTGGTGGCGCAGCAGTTGAGCACTGCGCTGTGGAGCTGTCGGCAGCAAGTTCGATACCCAGCCGGGGAGAATCCCACATGGTGCGGCAGACCTCTCCTGCCTCGCCCGCTGCTCCCCTCAGCAGTGTATTTCTGATCTGCCTGTTCTGCTCCCCACTCTGTCTCTGGTGAACCCTCTCACCGCCCCACGTCTCGGGCCTGTACCCCAGCTTGTATGTATAAATAAATAAATCTTTAAAAAAAATAGCTAGGAGTGAAACTGATAGTATGGCTATGCTTAATGTTTTGAGGAACTGCCAAACTTTGCAGTGTAGCTGAATTATATTGCAATTCTGTCACCAATTCTGAAGATCCCATTTTTTTTATTTCCTGAACAATGTTTTTTCATTCTTTAAAGGCACTGTTCTCTGGACTGGATAATCTCAATTGACCTGTCTCCAAGTTCCTAATTATTTCTGATGGCAATAATTTATCAAGAGTTATGTGGTTTTCGACTCTATACATTCGTTAATTTTTATGCCACGTTATCACTTTATTGATATTTTTTGTAAGACATTGTACTTATAGCGCCTGTTAAGTATTTACATGCAATTTATTAATTATTTAACATCTACCATAACTGCCTTAAGGACTTTATTTAGTCCCATTGTTTTCCTCTGGGATAGTTTTTATTGACTTGATTTTTTTTTTCTATATGCATGAACAGTATACTTGTTTTTTTGTATGCTTCATATTTTTGGACTGGATGTTTCATATAAGATAATATGGAAATGCTGGTTCATATCCTCTCTCTGCCCTCCAGGTTTTGTTATTATTTGCCTGTGATTCCTATACTAATTCTAGTCTTTATTATTGTCATTTCAGATCACTGACATTATTTGTCTTGACTTTTGTGGTTAACTATCAATTAGACAAAAGTATTTCCTTAATACTTTTTTTACTAATTCATCTTCTACCTATTACTGAGTGGTCATTGTGTTAAGGAAGACTTCAAATGTTATGCCATTCACAATTATTCCTTAGCCTTCATGTCTTGCTTATTTGGAGATTCAAGGTCAGAGATAATTGAGAGATTAAAGTCATCTCAGGTCTTTTCTCAGTATACTCACAGCCCTGCACAGCACCCAATTTCTAAATGTCCAGGGATATAAGAGTTTTCCCAAATCCCTTACAGCCATCACATTTTGAACAGATTCTTGATTGTACCAACTTGTTTCACCACATTGACAAAATTCTTGATAGTAGGTATTACCCACTGAATCATAGGTTAATCAGCTCAAAACAAGTCTTATGAATGGAGCTTGTCCAGAGAGTTGCCAAATATAGTTACAATTCAATGGCTATGATTTTTTTAGGGAATTCTAGACCTAATTTTCCCTCTCTAAGGGAATCAAAGTAACCATGTAACTGGGAGAGTATAATTTTTGTAGAGAAAGCGAAAACTCACTACTATGACTTTTTTGGATTTTGTTTTGTTTTTGTTTTTTGCATACAAGCTTTTAAAATTGTTCCAAACCATCGGCTGATTTCTAGAGTTTGTAAAATGTTCTTTTTGGTCATTTCTTTTTTAGAGTTTGTATCACTTTCGTGGAGGAAAAAATTTTGTAGTTCTTTACACTGGCATTCCAGGTGTTTCCCTTATTCTGTGGCATTTTTAAATCTTTCCTGTTCTCATTTATTACACTGGCTATCTCCATGCTTTAAAAGTTGGACTCAATCTGTGTTTCCAATGTCACTCCATCTTCTCTCTGATAAATAAAATAAACACTGGTCCTTCATTCTCTGTTCTACATTTCACCTTTATTATCTTCTGACATTATTTTTGCTATTCCTTCTTCCTAGTTCCTATTTGCTCATCTTGGCTTTGAATGACTTCATTTTGTGCATTTATATTTAATAGTAATTACTCTAAAATTATAATGGAGCAGCTAACATTTCTTGACATTATATCATCCGCCAAGCTCTATTTTAAACACTTTGCATTAATTATCTCAATTAACTCCCCAAAAATCTATGATGCAAAAAGAATATAAAGAAGCACTTTTAATAGTTTATTGCTCAGATGAGACAAGACTTGTTTAGGTTATTAATGCAGAGTTAGAGGTAAAAAGGAAAATAAAACTCTTTATTTTTAAACTTGGATTGCTACTTTGAAGTTACCTGACATAGAACAGAGAAAAGGATCAATTTTATGGATGACTCTGACAAGCTAATATTTTAACATGCTGAATTTGAACGATAACCAATTGAAGAACTTCATCAAGCAATCGGATATATGAAATGGCACAGCATGCGAGAGGTCAGTCTTGGAGATGCAGAGAGGGATTATGAATGTGCAGTTGGTATCTCAAATATAGGAGCTGATCAGTTTGCCAAAAGAGCCAGTACAATGTAGAAGTCTGATGATAAAAATTTGAAGTTACCAAAAATACTAAGAAAAAAATTGGGAGAAGGAAAAGATCAGAGAAGACATGTTGAGTGTGAATAGAAACATATGGGTTAGCATTAGAGCTTGAAGATGTAATCTAAACAGCATCTGTCATATATTGTACTAAAGGAAATCATTAACATAGATGTACAAAGGCTTATGGGGAGAGAAAAAAAGAGTTAGAGGAGTAGAGAGGAAAAAATTGGGTGGAGAAACTAAAGAAAGCATAAAGATTCGCAACCATTACTCATAGGGAAAAGGAAACTGTTGCGAGGGTCACAGTGCTGTTTGTGGCCCATCTGAAGTGTCAGCTCATAAAGGCACAGTGACACTAGACTGTCTGGTTTTATGATAAACTATGCTAGAAATCAGAGCTCTGGAGATGGAGCAAAGAACAGATTGCAGTTCTGGTTTGAAAAGCAAAGTGTGCTCATTTCTCCACTTATTTTTCTCAGTTTCACATTACAGTGCAATGAATTTTTTTAAAAAATAAGACATGCATGTAAAAATCAAAGCTATTTAGTGCAAAAATATCTCTTGGAGCATTGCATGTTTATACTAGTCGAAATAGTTATTATGGAAGACAGGAATCAAATCTAGACAAAAAAGAAATCTACTTTTTAAAGATTAACATCCCCTTCCATGGAATCTTAATTCAATTTTTATGAGGTATAGAATATGGTTATATGATCATTTAGCATGGCAAAAAAATGAAGAGAGTGACAAATATTCATTGATTTGTTGTCATTCTCTAAATCAAAGAAGAAAGGATTTGCATTTCTCAAAGTCAGAACTTAAAGCTACAGTCCTTGTGTGAACTTGATACTAGCATGTAGGTAGACATATTAGTCAATGAAATAAAAATGAAATCCCCAGAACAGACTCTTATTTATAGAGTTTAGAAGTTCTTCAAACTGTTAAATATAGAGTTACTATCATCTAACAATTTCATTCTTAAATATATTTGCAGTAGAAATGAAAGCATATATCCACACAAATATCGGTACACAAATGTCCATAACAGAATGACTAATAATGGATAAAAAGTGAAAATAACCCAAATGACCGTGGACTGATGAGTGATCCTCAAAAATGTGAAATATGCATATATTCGGACATTACTCAGCAATAAAAAGGGATGGACTTCAGATACCTCCTATGACAGAATGAATCTGAAAAGAACATGCTAAATGAAAGATGCCAGTTACTAAATAACACATATTATGTGATTCTATTAACTGAAATGTCCAGGATAGGCAAATCTATGGACAAACTAAGTGGATTAACGGTTGTCCAGGCCTGGGGAGGAGGGTGGGAAGATGTAGAGTGACCACTAAGGTTTACAGGGTTTTCAGGGCAGGATGATGAAACTATCTTAAAAATGATTTTGATTGATGCACAACTCTGTAAATGTACTGAAAGGCCATTAAATAGCATACTTTAAATAGAAGAATTATATGGTATGTCAACTATATTTTAAAACTGTTAAAACATGCCAGTCTATATATTTAATAACTAGAAGACAATCTCTTAAGAGGAAATTTGAATATAAAATAATTTACAAAGGATGATCTAAAATACTAACTGAAGATGAATTTTTCTTTGTCTTCTTCAGTACCTTGACAGTTGACAGTAATTTTTTCTGTACTGTAACTAGAATAAGAAGTAAGGACAAACAGAGGCTTGTCTTTTTTATTAATTGAGTTAATGTAGGATTACTTCATTGTTTATATTTGGGGAGTACAGGAACCCCCTTTCAAGTGTTATTGCTGTAGCGTACTCACCACCAAAGCACCATGAGCCGCCACCTTAGTCCATTGTGCTCCTTCCTCACCTTCCTCTCTACCCTCTTCCTCTCCACCTCTGGGCTCTTCAGTTCTATAAACAATTTTCTAAGGTTATTTTTAAAGTTTGGCTTTATCTGTTCCTTTGTTTAGTTTCTCTATAATCCACTTAGAAGTGACACCATCCGGTATCGTGGGAGTCTATAAAGGAGGCAATTTGAAATTCCCTCTAAGGACACAGGGTCTGAAGATTGGTTATAAAACACTGTCACTTGTGCAAGTAGACAGTGTGAGAATTGCAAATCCTTTTGACAATGTGTCTCTATCTGAAAACAGCAAGTCTTTTTCTGAGTCTGCGTGACAGATAGTCACCTGTCATGTACAAGACACTTACTGTTCCATAGCAGGCCTGTTGTCAAGTGACAACCGCAGTCTTCACTCACCTGAAACCTACTGAGTGTATTCCAGATTATGTGGATTTACGTACCGTGTAACTTTAACCTGACTCTCAAAATACAAGTCTGTGTTAACATAATTCTTATAAAGAAATACTTCATGTAAGCTCAAGTGAATAGAAATTGATAGTATTGAACACTAATATATTATTGAAAGTTCTCTATTAGAAATATGTTGAGGATAAAATAAGAACAACTAATCAATTCTGACAAAAATTTTACCAAGAAAAATTGAAAATAACAAAAGAAATTATCTCTGTTGGTTATAAAATTAAATTTGTGAATATATCAAATGTATTCAACTCATAAATATACAGATAAACCAATGTAATACACAAATTAAAATCAAAAGTTTTTCATATATTATTGATATGGTTAATTAAAGCTGAAATTTAATTATTACCACAAATTTTAAAGTTTTGTAATGAGATGAAAAATTACCAGGGAGGTTTTGTACTATACCAGGATGATGGCTAACTGTTCATAAAGCACTTTAGATGAGTTTACAAAACATGGCTGCTCTACATTTGCTGACACTGAATGTGGTGACCAGTGACAAATCAGGAGCACTGTACCAGAAAGTCTGGAAGAGAAAAGGGGTATTTATCATTCCTTTCAAAGTAAAGGAGTTTTTTTTAAAAACAAAAAATTGTTTTCTAAAGAGTGCTTTCTAAAGCAATTTATATTATATAGAAAACAACTTTTTAAAATGGATATTTGAAAATGTTTCTATCATTAGTTTACTTAATAGTTATTATGTTGAAGTTCAAAAAATAAGAAGTCGAAGTATATGTCAGTAGAAAGAAAAGCAGAAAACCTGGAAACAAATATTCTATCCTTTGTAAAAATATTCCAAATAAAGTATCACAGTTGGTTTTGAAACTGTGGTAAATATAAAAGTTAACATCTTTGAGAAAAATTTTTGTGTAATGGGCTATATGATTGAAAAAAAGTCCTACGAATTAGAGAGCACAGAAATTATGTCTTTTCTCATTTGGAGATATGTGATTTGTTATGCACTATGTCTCTGTTCTCTCCCCTTTTTATGAAGACACCATTCATTGGGTTTAGGGTCACTCTATAGCCAAGATAACTTCATCTGAGTTCCTTAACTAATTATATCTGAAAAGATCCCCCTTTTTTTTTAAGTCACCTTGTGAGGTTCTAGACAGACATTAATTTTGGAGAGGACACATTTTAAATGAATAATGACAAGTAATCTGTATTATATTGCTAGAGCTGTCATTACAAAGCACAGCATATTGACTGGCCTAAACAACAGAAATAATTTTCTCACAATTCTGGAGGTAAGAGGAAGCCAAGATCAAGGTGTCTACTGGTTTGCTTGCTCATAAGGTCTCACCCTTTGGCTTGAAGAGTTGCCTTCTTACTGAGTCCTCACATGGTCAAGACTATGTCTGTGATTATGTACTAACCTCCTGTTTGTATAAAGATATTAGTCAATTTTGATTAATACTGATTCTTGTGATGTCATTTAAACTTAAAGGTTTCTAAAGGTCTTAACAAAAAATATAATACTGGGGGTTTTTAACATTGAATTTTAACAATGAATTTTGAGGGGAGGGGGGCACATTTCAACCCATAACATAGCCTAAAAAATGAAAGAAATTTAATAGACACTTGAGGAAATAAAGATTTAGAAGTGGTCAATGAACATGAAAAAAGTCATCAATATAAGTAATCACTAGGAAAGTGTCTATTAAGTTCTAATAACTGGTATTTATTGTATTAGCACTGACCTATAATGTGTTTAGAAAATATCAGTCCCATCCTTACATTAAGAGAAAGCTGAACAAATGAAAATCAACAACTTTTCTTGTTTATATCTGAGAACTAATGTTACAAGGGAAACCACCTCTCAGAAATATTAAGAATAAGTTAATTCAGATAGTCACACCTAAGAGTTGCTTAGATGAAGCAGAAGTTATCAGAGTCATAAACTAATAGAAACACAAACAGTAATTTGATGAACTGATGAGACTGAGTTAAAAATAGCATTTAAGAATAAGAAATTCCTAAAGGCCTGTCTTAGAAGGACACCAACTTTTTGTGGGTATTACTTTTCAGAATTCCCACCAGATTTTTGTATTAGAAATTTTAAAAAAGATCTCATTTATTGCTCTGGGGAAGGGGAAAGGGAGGGATAGCATATGGTTGTTGTAAAAAGAGTAATTACTGTGAATAGCTTGCTATCATCTCCATAAAAAGTTCTCTCTTGTAAGAGAAAATACTTCATTAAGGTGTAAGGATGGGATCAAAAAATAACAACAATGGACAAATTCATGAGAATGTCAGAGCACAGGTACTCACTAAAAGACTGAGGTTTTATTACAACATTATAAGAAGCATCATCTTGCCCATATCTCATTGACACACCAGTAGGGCTCCAGTTTAATAGCAGTGGATTTCAATTGATATGCATGCAAGATGCAGACTCTCCTAAGAAAATGGCATTTGGGAAGCCCAATATCAACAGGGGAGACAAAGACAATGACACTAGAGGAATGTGAAGCCTCTGGCACTGTCCACATTAAACATGAAGGCAGTCCAACTCCCACTGGTCAAAATAACATATATCATCTCAAGTAAGGCTTATCTAACTTAATTCCTATTACCTAACGCAGTACTATATCATTTCTGATTATTATATTTAACAACTAGGGCAATTACTCTGAAAGACTACAGACCTTTGTGCTATGAACATTATCTGTTTAGTATCCAAAGAATCACAGGCCTGGAACTGTGAAAATCTCCTTGCATATTATCTGACTATACTGAACTGAAATCCTGATTCTGTAACAATTTTATGACCACATGCATTGACATCTCAGTAATCATTGGTTTCCTTGTCTATTTCAACATACTATGTTAGCATTCCAACAATCATGTTGCTTTCAGTTCAATGATGGGAGAACGTTTTCTTAACTGTCAGAGAGTTGCTTCATTTTTTCATTAGAGGGTTGCTTCATTTATTCATTTGGTAGTTGAAATTACAATACTTGATAAATATTTCATGAAATTGTTATCATTAACTTTCTAATGTATGTCATTCTCCCTTCATAGCTGCAAATTGTCAGTTCACAGACATATGAAACTTTGTTCATTTTTTTAAACCAATATGTTCATCTCCAAAGGATGTAAATCTCCGCACATCTCAGAAAGTAATGTGAGTCCAAACTTGAAAAACTGAGGCCTCGGATTAGATGTCAAACAATAAGGAAATAGTTTTAAATATTGCAGTTTTTTCTCAATTATTTGGGTATTTTCAATCTTACAAAACCAAAATTAGTGGATCTTATACTAGGACTACAAAATAGAATCAGCATCTCAATGTGAGAATTTATAAGATATTAAGGTAGACTGTTAATGGACTGGTGTTTAGCATCTTTTCTGTATCTACCTCAGTGAAGTCTCATTTTCAGAAAGCACTTTCCCCACCATAGGACAGGAAATCTATGATATGCTGACTTTCCTCTCAGGAGATAGTCAACTCGAGTCAACTTACTCAGTCTCCTCTGTGATCTTATAGTAAATTATGCATCAGTGAAATATTCTATCATGTATGAGTTTCTGATTATGACAACTTTGACATGAATAAATGTGTATAACATAGTATTTCTTTTTACTAGGTAATTAAGCTGAATACAATGTAACTAAATTTCAGAAAATCCCTATGGGGGGAAAATTGTTACATGCAATTTTTTTTTCCTAGAATGGGACCAAAATATCATAGTGCAAAATAAAAGGGAAATTTTAGGATTAAAAAAAGAGGCACTTAAACTTAACTAGATGCTTGTCTATAGCCTCAGGGAAAAATAATGTGTTTGAAAGAAAATAAACTTTTAATCCTATATTTTATCACTCACTAGTGAGAATTTATTAGCAATAATCCTTTATACATATATAGTATATGTCACTCTTTTAAAGTGCTACCCCCAGGAATTATTTAATTTCAGAGAAGTTAGGGCATCTCCTCTCTACACTGAACTCTGTTTTCCAAGTGCTCTTCAGGGGCTTAACAGCTTGGGTTTTTGTTCTTCGTATTCCCGAAGGTTGGAATGTTTTTCTTCATGCCATTCTATGTGTGACTGACTTTTACTTTCTCATTAGTTCTTAACTTAAATTGTGTCTTCAGAGAAATATTTTTCTCTTCGGCCTCTGGTGAAAAATCTTTTTGTATTTGGTACCACAGAAGAGCGAATCAGATTTTTAGTGGCCTGCTTTCATACAACATTGTGAGTTTCTAGTACCTGGTCTTTACCAATGGAATCTAAATTCTTTATAAACTGAGTCTGAGATCTGTTCTATCCCAGCAGTATGTTAACCAATGAAAGGTACGCTATAAAAATCTGTTGAATAAATGGATGAATATATATTAAGAGTAGATATGTATTAACATTTCCTTTGAATCTAAGTAGAAACCAAGTCTGAGTAAGGTATAGATACTGGTATCAGGCAATAAAGCAAATGTGGTGCTCAAACAGAAATTTTCCAAGGGAGTTTTCCAAATGGGAGGGATTCTTCACATTAAAATTAAATTCTGAGTACAATGGGAGAGAGCAGGATATATTACATCTCCATCTTTCAGAAAAGGAAAGGGATAGCAAGTGACTGGTTTAAAATATGTTGTATGGGTTTTCCATAAGTCAAACCTGAGACAAAGATTTGGGTGTAGGTAGTAAGAAATCCTAGTTATTATCTACATATTTTGTGTGTGATTCCTGGGAATCATATGTAATTTCTACACCTACATTTTTTTATCATTTTAATAATATAAATAATAATCATGTTTATAACATTGATCAAGCTCTTTTTATACAGCAGGGTCTGTATTAGGTCATTTGAATGCGGTAGCTCATTAAATTTTACAATCTCACTGTGTAATTTATGTTATCAATCACATTTTATAGAGGAAGAAATTGAAGCTTAGAGAATAGCTACTTTGTGTTAGAGAGTATACGATCTAAAAGAGGACAAACAGATGAAAAAAGAATCATAGTCACTTATCATCAGGGATATGCAAATCAAAATCACATGAGATACCACCTCATAGCAGTGAGAATGGCCCATGTTGAACTGATCAGAAACAATAAGTGTTGGTGAGGATGTAGAGGAAAAGAAAGCCTTGCACATTGTTGGTAGCATGGTAGACTGATCTAATCCCTGTGGAAAACAGTATGGATGTTCTCCAAATGCATGTACTATATGACCCAGCATATCTTCTATATGACCCAGCAATACCTACCTTTTATAGACATCTATAGAAGAAATACAAAAACGTTGATTCAAAGAGATATATGTAACCCTATGCTCATTGCAGTCTTATTTATAATAGCTAAGTTATAGAAACAGTCTAAGTGTCCCAGCACGAAGAAGTATAGCAGAAAAATGTCACACACATGGGCCTCCCTAGTGGCGCAGCGGTTGAGCGCTGCGCTGTGGAGCTGCCGGTAGTGTGCGAAGCGAGTTCAATGCCTAGCCGGGGAGAATCCCACATGGTGCGGCAGACCTCTCCTGCCTCGCCTGCCTGCTCCCCTCAGCAGTGTACTTCTGATCTGCCTGTTCTGCTCCCCACTCTGTCTCTGGTGAACCCTCTTGCTGCCCCACACCTCTGGCCTGTACCACAGCTTGTAAGTATAAATAAATAAATCTTAAAAAAAAATAGAAAATGTCACACACACACACACACACACACACACACACACACGGCACACTGGAATATTATGCAGCTATAAAAGGATGAATTCCTGACATTTGCAACAATATGAATTGAACTGAAAAATATAATAGTAAGAGGAATAAGATAGAAGGAGATAGACAAATACTGGATGGTCTCATGTATACGTGGAATATGAGGAAACACAACAAAGCATCAGTCAATACCAAACTAATAATAAACTCTATATATCTGACTTCAAGACTCAGAAAATGGGGAGGGCGGAGAGTGGTGGGATAGGAGTGAAGAAGGAAGGGGACTCAATAAAATATGGTAGAGGGTTATCGGGGCACTGGTAGTGTAAAAATGTGAAAGTATTCATTTGTAAAGGTCACTTGTAAAAGTTTGAACTTCTAACCCTCAGATCAAATACAAACATGCAAACTACTTTGCATTAATAAACAAAATTTGGAGAAAAAATAGAAAAATGATATTTCAATTTCTTTTTAAAAATTACATGTTCTAAAATGTAATGGTTTGGAACACAATTCCTAATTTTACTTTTTATGACAGTGTGATCTGATAAATTTCAGTTTTCATATCTTTAAAAAGGGAGCATAAACACCCCGTGGCCTCACCCTCAAACTCTAGGTGGCTGCAAAGTGGTCCCCCAGAAGCTGGGGGAGGCGAAACCCTGACCAACAACCACCCACAGCCTCCATCCCTGCACCCCCTTGTGGAGTAGTGGAGCCCAAGCAGCAGAAAAGAAACAGGACCAGGAGCTCTCCACCCTTCCCCACCAGACATAACCACAGGGGCAGGAATAGCCCCAGGCAAACACTGGAGGAAAGAACAAAAAAAAAGGTGAGAAGAGAAAGAATAGAAAGATTTCTAGTAACAATGAACGACAGCAGCTATAACAGGACCACAGCAACATCTGACACTGGAAAGGGGGCGGTTTGAACCCCAAGAGGGGGCTCACCCAGAAACCCCAAAACCTAAGAGCAAATGGACTACAAAACTCTCCCCAAATTCACATCTGCCCAATACTTTTTTTTAAACTTTTAACTTACCTTTTTCTCTTGATCCTTCTTTTCTACTTTTCTTCATCTTCAGTCTCGTTTTCTTTCTTTCTTTTCTTTCTGTTTTTTTTTTTTATTATTATTATTACAAACCACCCCTTCTTCCCTACTTGTACTCACAACCAGAAACACACTGGAGACACGCCATGAGATACACAGACATTCAACAGAGAAAAAAGAAAAACCAGAAGATACCCAGCCACAGCCAAGGCAACTCAGACACTAGGAAACCACAAACACTTGTCAGCAAGTAAATCCAGGAGTCATGCCCACCAGCACCAGCAGCACAGGAATGCAATGATCAGAGCAAAGCAGAAGGCCAACAAGGAAAAAAGGAAAAAAGTTACGAATGACCTTCAAAACAATACACCACAGAAATAAAATCTCTCTCCAGAACCCAAAAATATGGACATAGAAAATTGCATCTACTTAACAGATAAAGAATTAAAAATAGCCATAAAAAAGATCAAATTAAATGAAAAGAATAAAGAACTGAAGAACGAGACTGAATCCATAAAGAAGATTTTGAAGGAAATGGAGGATTTACAAACATTAGTAGAGGAGTTCAAGAACGCTAGGGAAAGCCAGAAAAGTATATTAAAAGAAATGGAGGGAAGTATAAGCACTCTGGAAAATAAAGATACTGAAAGAACCAAGACAGAAAAGGAAAAAGAAAAATGAAGGAAAAAGAACGAGGAAACACTTTGAGAACTATCTGACACCATGAAAAAATGAAACATCAGAGTCATAGGAAACCCAGAAAGAGAAGAGAGAGAAAAAGGAACGAGAAACTTCAAGGAGATAATTGAAGAGAACTTCCCAAATATGAAAAAAGAAACAAAAATTGACAAAGAGGAAGCCAGAAGATCTCCAAATTATTACAACAAAAGAAAAAAAAAGCAAGATATATGATAGTAAAACTATCGAGAATTCAAGAAAAGGAAGATATACTGAAAATGATGAGGACAAAGAAACAACCTATAAAGGAATGCCAATCAGGCTGACATCAGATTTCTCTGAAGACACACTACAGGCAAGAAGAGAATGGAGGGATCAACAAATGTCAACCAAGAGTACTCCACCCTGCAAAGCTCTCCTTCCTCTATGAAGAAGGAATATGGATCTTCTCTGACAAACAGAAACTACAGAAATTAATCACCACCAAACCCCCACTCCAAAGACTACTACAAGAAGCCATGAAGACAAAACCACAGAAGAAAGACCAGGAAATATGAAATAAGGTAAGGATTAGAACCACAAAAAGGTAAACATAAAGACAAATAGGGATGACAGTATATCAATATTAGCTCCAAATGTAAATGGACTAACCACACCAATAAAAAGACACAGAATAACAGGATGGATCAAAAAAAAGAACCCAACCTACTGCTGTCTACAGGAAACACATTTAATTGCAAAAGATACACAGAGATCAATAGTAAAAGGATGGGAAAAATCCTACAAGCAAATAGACCAAAAAAGAAGGCAGGAACAGCTATACTTATATCAGATAAAATAGACTTCAAACTTAAGAAGGTAAAAAGTGACAAAGCTGGTCACTACATCATGATAAAGGGGACAATAAACCAGGAAGATATAACACTCACCAACATATATTCCCCAAATGAAGGAACACCAAAATATATCAGACAAATATTATTGTCCCTGAAAACAGACATTAAAGAAAATACATACATAGTAGGAGACTTCAATACCCCACTCTCACTATTGGACAGAAAACAACACAAAAAATAATCAAGGACACTAAAGCTCTAAATAAGGACCTAGACCACATGGGATTAACAGATATCTATTGGTCACTTGACCCAAGAAAAACTGAATACACATTTTTCTCAAGTGCACATGGAACATACTCCAGGAATGATCACATATTAGGACACAAAGCAAACCTCAACAGATACACTAAGATCAAAATCGTACCAGCCTTCTACTCCAATCATAAAGGAGTCAAACTGGAAATAAACCATAAAAGAGAAAAAGAAACCCTCTTACCTCATGGAGACTGAAGCCCACTGGAGACTGGAAGACCAATGGATCAATGAAGAGACCAAAGAAGAAATTAAAAAATATCTAGAGCTGAATGACAACGAGGACACAACTTTCCAGAAGGTCTGGGACACAGCAAAAGCAGTAATAAGAGGAAAAAATATAGCATTACAGGCTCGCATCAAGACACAAGAAACAACTCAAAGAAACAATATAATCTCACATCTCAAAGAACTAGAAAATGAACAACAAAAAAACCCAAAAGCCAGTTTAAGAAAGGATATAGTAAAAATCAAAGCAGAAAAGCAGAAATAAACAAAATGGAAATAAAAAAAAATCCAGAAGGTCAACAAAGCCAAAAGTGTTTCTTTGAAAAAATAAACAAAATAGACAAACCACTAGTCAGGCTTACAAAGGAAAAATGGGAGAAAACACAAATAAATAGGATCATAAATGAAAGAAGAGAAATTACAATGGACACAGCAAAAATCAAAAAAAATAATCAGAGATTACTATAAACAGCTATATGGAAACAAGTTCAACAACCTAGAGAAAATGGACAAATTCCTAGAAGTATACAATCAGCCAAAACTATATAAAGAAGATATAGAACACCGAAACAGACCAATCACAATCAAAGAATCCCACATGGCACAGCAGACCTCTCCTGACTCGCCCGCTGTTCCCCTCAGCAGTGTACTTCAGTAGATCTGTCTATTCTGCTTCCCACTCTGTCTATGGTGAATCCGCTCACCCCCCACCCCCCACACACACCTCTGGCCTACACCCCAGTTCTTGTATGCATAAATAAATCTTAAAAAAAAAAAGAGAGAAACAGAAACTCTATACCTATTGCATCTTTCAGATGACATTACCGCCTGGTGACAATAAGGTATTTTGTGCAATTGCATATGAAATAAGAAGCATCAATATTGATGTTGATAGATAATTTTATCCAACTATTACAATTTTGAAAGGGCCATTTATGAAAGTCCATCTTCTTAGTATATCCAACAAATTCTTTATGAGTCACATAATGGTTTCATGATTAAGGCCAGTTTTGATTTGTGATTGCAAAAGGAAAAAAAATAATTATCTCTGATGTAATTAATATAATCATACCCTGGTAACCTGCAATTGGGTGAAGTTTTAACATAAACTATCACACATATCATCTAATTTTGATATTTTTTCCTTTCCTTATCTCTATAATTAATTAAATAATAAAAAAGCTAAACATGTGGAGAGAAGGGATCCCCTCCCCTTTCTAAGGAAATTCCCAGCAATCTTGGCAATATACAATTTGTAATTTAAGCTCTTAAGCTAGAAGAGTGAGGGTAATATGAGTCATGTGGGTGCTGTTTGTTTTTACCAAAAATCTCATGAAAAATTTTAAATATGATTACTGTAATCTAGCAACGTTTGGTTTAAAAATACGTTTCATAGAAATTTGTCATTTTTGTGATACATAAAAGAAAAATTGAAAAGTCAATAATCAGAAAATTGCTAACACATTAAAAGGAATTTAAAAATATGTATTCTGCAGTGAAACACTGACCTAAACAGTTCATTTGATTAGCTGGCACTTTTGCAATAACCTTAATAAAGTCCACAGAACTCTTCAGTGGATGAACTTAACCAATGCGGTAGATATGACTTTGAAGTGTTAAACCTGACTATTAGATAAAAGGAAGTAGCAATTATTGAAATCTGGTTGTTTCAATATGTGATTCAGAGCATGAAAAAGCTCTTCATTACTCATAAGATATGTGATGCAGAGCTTTCAAAAAGCTCTTCATTGCTCAGGGAAAACCTTCCTTGACCTTGCAGTTTGACTTTTCTCCCTTTTAACCCAAATTGCACTGGGGGCCTGCATTCATCCAGAATAGTCAATTCCTAATGTCATCCAACCATGATAGAAGGCCAACTGTGATACAATTACATGGGTCCCCATGGAACTACAGTGATGCATGTGCAAATAACCTTTTGTATATCTGTGGCATCATTCCCCCACGGAGCTCAAAGGACTTAATAGAGCTCCTAAATCCTCCCAACATTACTTTTGAGGTGGGAGTAGAGATCACTGATAACATAATTCACATCAACTAAATACATTGCAGGTTAAGTCTTATCTTTTAAAAAGTAACTACATAAAATAAGCTTCTTAAAATAGTATAGACGTGACTGCAGGTATTGATAGACTTGCTAAATTTGTGCAATAAATATATATTGAAATCTGTGTGTGAGATACTGTGTTTGACATGCTTAATCACTATTATTGAGTGACTATCATGAGTGAGTCATTGAGCTAAATATTTTTGATGAATTCTTTGTAATGCTTCGCAATAAACATCTAAGGTAAATTTGTATGATAAAAAGATTTCTCATAGTCCACTGCCCAAATTCACAGAAATTAGAAGCAGTGGTGTACAAGCAATCAAACTTGGTTACATCTGATTCTAGAATTGTTCTTTTATTATTATATCAAGCAATCTTGTTGATGGAAATACTCACCTCCCTCCAGTTAAGATTATTTTTCCAGCTGACAAAACTGATTTCTAATAATCCTTTAGCAAATTATAATAAGCAAGCCATAAAACATTTGAGCTGGAAAATATATTGGGTCATTTTATTCATTACAAAATGAGATAGAAAAGGATTTTAACAAATCAGTACTTCCTACACAAACAGTATCTTTGTCATAGATCAATCAATCGGTACATTGATAAGTAAATAGAACTTGTTTACATCATCTTCTTGCTATTTGACAAGAATAATAAAACAGATTTACCTGTGGTTTTCATATATGTATATGAATATCGTCTATCTATCTATATTTATTAGAGCTTGTTATTACATTTGAACATAGGTTTAATCATTTAAAAGTGTCTAACAGCAATCATAGCAGCTTGAGACCCTTTCATGACATTAACACAAGGGGATGAAAGTTTATGATTGTGACATTAGTATTCCTAATGAAGTACATGAGGACAATAGAAACCACTAGGTCTTTTAAGTCACTGAATAAATGTGAAAATCCTTGACTATTTCCTGTCATGCTCATTTTCTTATTATCTTCATGCAGATAGAGTGGAGTCTGACTTAACAGCATTAAATAAATTTAAATATTACAGTCATATAAGTATTTTTGAATCAATAGCCAATACCTGGTTTTACAGATATAGTAATCATTCACACACTACAGTATACAATATCATGTGCATATTAATATAAGCACAAAATTATTTTACTAAATGTCCAAAAATAGATGAGTGGATCAAACAGATGTAGTATATACACACAATGGAATGCTACTCAGTAATCAAAAATGATAATCACAAACTATTTGCAACCACCTGAATAAAACTGGAAGGGATTATACTAAGTCAAAGAAGCCAGAAGGAAAAGATAAATACCTGATGCTGTCGCTTAAATGTGGGATATAGAAAACACAAACAAAGGATGAAATAAAGACACTTTAAAACCAACCTGGAAGCTGAACATAGAACTGAGTCATACAGAATGGGAAGAAAAGGGGTGAGAACAGGGTATGGAGGAAACACAATGGACTATGGTAGAGGACTATGGATACTTTGGTGGCGGGTATGTTACAGGGCAGTGAGAGGGGTATCCCTGAAACCCCAGACCTGCCCTGTTCTAAATGGGTTCTACCATCTGCCGCATCAATACAAAACATATAGGACCTTTTGTGGAAAGAAACTTTAATACAATTAGAAAAGACAGAGAAGACAAAGAATATATTTTCTAAGTCAAGCACCCAATGTTATCCAACTCCTCGTGGGTAAAAGTCCACCCAAATGGGATTGGCCTAAAGCTAGTCTCGAAAGCCTGCCACAAGTCTAGAACAGCTTTTGGTAGGGACCCCACACATAAGGGTCAGAAACAGCCAGACAATTCTGGGAGGAACCAAAATACCTTTTGGCAGGGACCCATACAAAAGGGTCAGAAACAGTCAGACAATTCTGAGTGGAACAGAACAAAATCAAAACCAAAATCAACATAGCCATCGTTAACCTCCCCATGGGTCTCTCACCCACATCTCCTTCAATCAGTCCAAGTCAGTGCAGCTTCTTTACAAGACTCTCTGCTCCTTGGGCCTCTTCTGGCTCACCACCCTTCTTCCGTCTCCTCCTGTCTTCTGTCTGTGTGTTCTGTGTCTCCTCTGTGTGTGTCCTCTGTGTGTGTCTGTCTCTCTTCCCTAGCTTCTTATATCCTGCTCAGTTCCACCCTACCTTGGGTGGGACAGGGAACCTGGGGCACACCCTTTTTCCTGGGGACCACCCTGTTACAGGTATACTAAGGTGATGACACTTGAAGGGGGAGATTTGATGCTTCTGTAACAGGGTGGTCCCCAGGAAAAAGGGTGTGTCCCAGGTTTCCTGCCCCACCCAAGGTAGGGTGGAACTGAGCAGGATGTAAGAAACTGAAGAGAGAGACAGGACACACACACAGAGGACACACACAGAGGAGACATAGAACACAGAGACAGAAGACAGGAGGAGATGGAAGGAGGATGGAGAGCCAGAAGAGGCCCAAGGGGCAGAGAGACTTGTAAAGAAGCTGCACTGGCCTGGACTGATTGAAAGAGATGTGGGTGAGAGACCCGTGGGGAGGTTAACGATGGCTATGTTGATTTTGGTTTTGATTTTGTTCTGTTCCACTCAGAATTGTCTGTTTCTGACCCTTTTGTATGGGTCCCTGCCAAAAGGTATTTTGGTTCCTCCCAGAATTGTCTGGCTGTTTCTGACCCTCATGTGTGGGTCCCTGCCAAAAGCTGTTCTAGACTTATGGCAGGCTTTCGAGACTTGCTTTGGGCCAATCCCATTTGAGTGGACTTGTACCCACGAGGAGCTGGAAAACATTGGGTGCTTGACTTAGAAAATATATTCTTTGTATTCTCTGTCTTTTCTAATTGTATTAAAGTTTCTTTCTACAAAAAGGTCCTACATGTTTTGTATTGACGCGGCGGATGGTAGAACCTATTTAGAACAGGGTAGGTCTGGGGTTTCGGGGGTGCCCCCTCCCTGCCCTGTAACACTTCCAAAACACTAACAAGGATGTAAACCAATGGTTCTTCAACAACAAGTACAAAATTTTAAAAACATTTCAAACCGTCTAATTATACTTAGCCGTTGAATAAATTTTCAGAATTCAAGCGTTATACAGAGCTAACAATGGTCATTGAATGCAAGATGCTTCTCTAAAATACATGAAATTATCTTTTTTGATCGCTGGGTAGTATGCCATAGTGTATATAGACACAATTTCTTGATCCATTCATCTGTTTGGAGGCATTTAGGTTGTCTGGCTATTGTAAATAGTGCTGCAACAAGCATAGTTCAGGTTTTCTTTTAGATTAGTGCTTTTGTAAGCTTCGGGTACATTCCTACAAGTGGAACCACTGGGCCATAGGTGATTGACTCTAATTATCATTTCCTTAATCTAAAAAACAGGGTAAAATACAAAACTGGTGTTCCAACATTATGAAATACCAACAACTATAAAATATTTAAGATGGCTAGTCAACTTGATCCAGAAAATAAAATCTCTATCAATTTCACATAATCTTACCAAATTCAGGATTCAACTCCTTCATTTTATTTTTCTTTAGAAGATGTTTAAATTTCAGAAGTTAAAGCACTAAGATACCATTGGTTGATGTTGGTCTATGCTTATATGTATGTTCAAAATTACATTATCCTCTGGTTTATGGTTATCCTCAAATGTTTCCATTGGCATATATCAGGATATCCATGTTCCCTATTGTATGTGCTATGCTGCTATCTGATGCAGGAAATTCTCATCAACCATTAGATATCTTTGCTTCTCCCTTCTTCCCTAATAAATTTGTAAATATTTTTCATAGAAGCACAAACCTTTTAGAATAGGGGGTTCGGAAAATACTTGAAGAGCTGGCTTGCATACAACTTAAAGCCATGACTAAATGTCTGCTAATTTGTCATGTTGGGTGATGTTGTTTATGATGTTTAATTTTTTTGTAAACTTGACTCAGTTAAAGAATGTTCAAATTTCTGGTAAAATGTTATCTCTGGGTGTGTCTGTGAGAGTTTTTCTAGATGAGCTTAGCATTTGATTCAGTAGACTAAATAAAGCAAAGAAATTGCATTCACCAATGTGAGCAGGCATCACCCAATCCACTGGATATGGAGCTAAAGGCTGAATATGGGTGGATCCCAGGAAAGGGCCCAGGTGGAAGAAGGCAAAGTATAGGATGTGAATGGGGTTAGGTGCCTCATCCACTAGGTTTTAGAGAGGTGAGAGAGCCCCTGCTGCCTGCCAGACCCAGACCCCTGCCGTGTGCATCCCCCTCAACTCCACCAATTTCAAAAAGTACCTGCCCACAAATTTACATAAGCCAAAGGCTCTGATGACTGTCTTGCCCCTTACTTCTCCCATGAGGCCTTCTCAAGGAAGCCTTTCTGACTACCTGTGTCCAGAGTGCCCCTGGGTGAGACTGTGCCCTGTCACCAGATGCCAGATTTGTGTGGACATATGTGTCTCTGTTTATATGATCAACATCCTGCCTTGGACTGACCTTCAGGCATAGACAGAATCTGTTCTCTTGTGCATCTCTCAGCCGTACCCAGCTTAATGTGGATATCAATAAAATGTTGACTGAACAAAAAAATCGTTTTTTTTTCTTCCTGAACAGGGATGAGATTCTTTTCTTCATTCCTTATTCTTCAACTTACATGTAGTAGATTCTAAGACTTTGGAGCTTCCATAACCTTGAGAGACAATTCCTATAATAAATCTCTTTATCTATCTATCTATCTATCTATCTATCTATCTATCTATCTACCTACCTACCGACCTATCTATCTATCTTTCTATCTATCTACCTATCTATCTATCAATCATTTGCCTCATCTATCTACCATTTACCTATACTATAGTTGTCAGTTCTCTGGAGAAACCTAATTCAGTGAAGATCTGAAATAATGCTTTTAGATCCAAAGTGAAAATAAAGCACAGGTTAGTTCAGTTTCTTTCTTTTTTTTTTTTTTTAAGATTTATTTATTTATACATACAAGCTGGGGTACAGGCAAGAGGCGTGGTGCGGCGAGAGGGTTCACCAGAGACAGAGTGGGGAGTAGAACAGGCAGATCAGAAACACACTGCTGAGGGGAGCAGCGGGCGAGGCAGGAGAGGTCTGCCGCACCATGTGGGATCCTCCCCGGCCGGGCGTCGAACTCGCGTCGCCGCTGCCGACAGCTCCACAGTGCAGCGCTTAACCGCTGCGCCACCGGGGAGGCCCTAGTTCAGTTTCTTGATGTCCAAACCTATCTTTGGTTTTATTATCAGCAACTTCAAATTTTGGTCTGAGGCATGTAGCATTTTTTTTTTTTTTAAGATTACTCTGAAGCCTACCTCAGAATTAAATTTTTCACATTTATTTCTGATGATATCCCTTTCCTAGTCCTATTCCCAAAAAGGACAAGAAAATCCATAGCACAAAGAGTTTAGGTAAGCGGTCTACCAAAAACTGCTATTTATAGGAGGTCCTTGACTTTGAAGCTAGAATGCCACAACATGACCTATTTATTTGTTTCTAGCTTTGTCTTTGAGATATGGCATAACTTCTCTGGAGAATGGAGGTCAATTTATAATTTGAATGGTTCAAGTCTGGCAGGATAAATGAAAGGGAAAAATAAAACAACAAAAATACAGTCAAGAAAATGCATTGCTTACGGCTGCAAAATTGCATCTCACCACATAATCCTTGAATTCAAAATGCATTTTTTTTGCATTCATTCCTACTCACAGTACATTCCCCTCTGCACAATAGCTTTGCAAGAAATGTAAGACAGGATCAATTTGATCTATTTTATCTATAAGCAAAATTCTCCTTTTAAAGTTTGAGTGACATGTATATGTTCATTTACCTAGAATTTACCCTTGAGAACAAATGACATTTTACATTCTAAGTTTCAAGATGAATAATAACATTAGCAATGACAAGCATAGTTGACATTCAACTAAATAGCTTAAAAGTCCATGATCATATCTAATGACTTGTATTAATGACACTAAATGCTAATTAGATGTTCATAACACATTATATCTAGAAAAAAATGCAAAAATCTAATAATATAAAGTTCTGAATTTTTTCATTTTTAACTTTATGATAGTTTTCTTATCCAACTAAAATTTTTATTAATCCAATTTTCTACTTAATAGAGTTCTAAATGCTACAAAAATAACATTTAATTATATTAAAGTTTATCTTTGTGATAAGTGTTTTGGGCTCAAATTCATCATTCTGTATGTAGACTATATCCTAATGTTAAAGACACTATATTTAGATACTTTATTTTTTTATCTTGCCAGAGAGACTTAAATTGGCAACCCATCTTATAAAAATTCAAATAATTTTTTCACATTTTCCTTAATCAATTTAGAGTTAATGGTTTAGAATTTAATAATCATAATATTGGAGTAAGCAATGTGGGAAGTAATCCAAATTGTCCTAGAAAAAACTATGTCACAGAGTTATTTGAGGTCATCATCACAATAAAGTTCCCCTAAAGCCATTCTACCCAACCTCACAGATTGATTGGATATATAAGTGAATCATTAATGATCTCAAACTACATTAATGACTATATAAAAGGATTGACATATTTTGAGTATAAATATATGACTTTTTAAAGAGCACTATAAATCAGTTGCTATTGACACGCCCCCAAAACATGGCGGCGAACAGACGCTAGGATCAGGCTCTCCTGCAAAAAATCGATTCTTGGAGAAAAATATCCCCAACTTTGAGAGCTGTCTCAACGAGAACCGGATACCCTACGCAATACAATCGACCCTGGGGGTGTTTTGGACTTATAAATAAACTGAAGAGTAGGAGTAAAGAGAAGAGAGGGGACATCTAATCCCACACAAAGGAGGAGCAGAGAGGAGAGATGGGCGGACCAGCTCCCTCTGAGAGCCACTGAATACAAGGTTAGAAACCGCGGTGAGGTCGGAGGGCTCCGGCCAGCCGACTGGGAGTGCAACCCCCACTCCCCCACCCCACGACCCCCCTCTCTTCCCTGCGTGGTAGCCCTGAGGAGCAGGAAAGTGGGAGGGTCACTGTGTCCCATCCCCCACCTGGGGCTAGGTAACATCTCAAAGGGGAGAAAGTACAAGCAAGAAACCTCCTCCCCCCTGTCTGCTAATTAATAGAGTAGCCAGAAATACCGGTTGGGCTGGAAAACCTCCTGCAGCGACAACCTCTTTCTGGGCTTTAGAATGCAAATGAATAGGAGGGGAAAGATAGAATTTAAGGACTATTGACTCACAGTCCCCAAAACCCCTCCCATACCTGTTGCAAAAAAATCTCCAGGATGGAATTTAAAGACTATTGAC